>JARKHS020000855.1:17500-115804 GCA_030143305.2 Amblyomma americanum | reverse complement strand
GTGCTCGGCTGTCTTGATGGACAAGCTTTCTTCAGGGCTGGCAACGCCACTTTCCGCCGACCGAACTGCTCCTACCGAAGCCCCTCATTTTCGGCGACGGCCTGACGCGAACTTACGCTACTGTTCCTCTTAATTTTTTTTATTCATTATAACGCCGAATAAAATAAGTAAAGAAAGAAATGTGCATGTTTTTGCACTAGTCTCGTGCACATTCTGCGAATGATATTATGGTACAAAGATACAGCTGTGCCCACGTGAAAAAAAATAAAAACATCTGAAATCTGACAATCCAATGTAGGAGTGGCTTTTCATTCAGTGCCCCTGAAGTCTTGAAAGCCCTTTTATATCAGACAATACAGTGGAAGAGGCCTAACACGTTCTTGCTTCTAGTTGTTGCAGTGAAGATAATTCGACCTATTGAATACACTGTGAAGTAATAAATGAGTAATTACTGACTAGCATCCACGAAGGCACAGCCGTACGGCTACAAAAGAAAGCTGTACAGCTTTCCCATAAACTCCGGTCAAACACTGTTCCCACTTCGAGTTATTGATCAGTTCGCTCTCGCCCAACTTGTACTAGCAGTCCTGGTTAGCTCAGTTGGTATAGTGACTAACCCTGTGAGGCGATAGTCCCGGCTAGGACGAATTTTCCTTTAACTACGAAGTTTATGTGGAAGCCGAATAGCTTTCCATTGTAGCCTTATGGCTGAGCTTGGGTGCATTCTAATCAGTAACCACTCTCATATTAGAAATCTACTCAACCTTGGGGTATTCCGCTTGCAGCGCCTCCATGTAGCGCCCGTAGCGGCACGCGCGAAGAGAACGAAGAACTTTAAGCGTAAGCCGATGGGAACGCTGGATGTGCCTTGCTGGCACGGCAGCCAACGCTACGCTCTGGGGCACTCTCAAATAAATGTGGCCGCACTGGATCTGGTTCCTTTGTGCGGCACACCCTAAACTTTTGGACCATACTGGGTAGTATTTCGACACTCTTAAGAGTGTAGAACAAGACTAGAACGGAGATGTTGAGTACAATGGTTAACAAATCATAGGTTAACTGCACTAATGGTCAAATGCCCTACGTATCATTCTTTTGATTTCAGCTAGGATAACTAGTCTATGTTCTCCAATGCATTCTTCTCTCTTTCTGCCTTTTAGCTCTACTTTATAACGTCTCTTTCCGTAGCCCGCGGTGCTGTCCTAGTTAGATTTTGAGCCCTTTCCTTAACTTCCTAAGGGTCCTTCCCATAGATTAGTACTGGCAGGATACGAATAATAAACACTCGTTTCTTGAGCTAAAGAGGCTAGCTAGCGTTGATAACCTGAGCGTGCTTCCAGAGCTGCTCGAATCACTCTTGCTGCTGCTGATGATGATGATGATGATGCGTTTTTTATGGCGCAAGATCAGCTTTAATCAAAGTGCGTCATAGCACAACGTATTTTCGTTTACACAGGGTGCTGTAAAAGACCCACATCACAAACATTTCACCACCGCTAATCAAAGCACCAGGTCAGCGGAAAGCTTGCGCCACATCGGTGGGCACTCAGCGGCACTGGGGACCGAACCCTGCGCCTCCGCATGCAGAACCCATGCTTATCTCTCCGGTTAGTTTTGTAGCGATAGCTACACCACGC
This sequence comes from Amblyomma americanum, assembly GCA_030143305.2. NCBI lineage: Eukaryota > Metazoa > Arthropoda > Arachnida > Ixodida > Ixodidae > Amblyomma > Amblyomma americanum. Next base: position 114,167 of record JARKHS020000855.1, on the reverse strand, counting down.
AAGCTTTTCGGGCCTTCAGCGTGGCCACCGTGGCCACCCCTTAAGCTCCGTGGCGGCGCCGTGGCTGGTCACGTGGTTGGACAATGGCTTGAATCACGTGACCAACCACGTGGCTGGTCACATGGTTGGACACGTGACCAGCCACATGGTTGGTGACGTGGTTCAAGCCGTTACGTGACTACTATGTGTGCAAAACCATTCTGTCTTCACTTTCAAGCCTAACCTAAGCGTAGCCAGGCAGATGTAGCTCTCGCGTAACTTCAGGTCTAACCAGAGCTAAACCACAGCCAATTTTTTTCTCATGGTCCGGATATACGATCCTTATTTGGCAAAGATATGCCCGCCTTCGCAGAATCCTATCTTAAACTGCTGTTTCTGTCCCAGACTGCTGAACTCCACGCTCCATCCAACATTACAGCGTTATAGAACGAGTGAGTATTAGCGAGCCGCGGCAATCTATGGATCCCTAGGTGTACGCGTACCATGCAACTCCTTTAACTAAAGCATCTTCTTCATTTTCACTAAGCCAGCAGGCATCACTTTTTCCCACACGAACTTCCCTTTCTCACAAAAACGATACGTCTATCATCCCCAACTGTGTGAGGTAGGGCTAGCGTTTTGTGGTCAGTGGCAGAGTGGTGAAATGCTCAGTTTCACCCAATATGAAAGGGAACAGCCAGTTTGCACGAAAAAACGAATTCTTTTTATTATTTCCCTGTCAAAGTGAAAAATGTCTTTTGGATATTATACGCCGAGAGGAAACATATAGTAAGAAAAGGAAAAAATGTGGCTGTCACGCAAAATCGTTGAGTGATTATTAACCGAATGCTCAAACTTTGTTCCCAAATAAATTGGAGGAATCTGTAAGTGTTTGCACTTGACGTCAGTGACTGACCAGTACCCTGGCAGCCCCGCGTTCCGTCAGCGTGAGGCGGCCGTTGGGTATCAACACGCCCTTCCACCGGAAGGAAAGAGCCCAACTACTACTAAAACAGGCGAATTATTCTCCTATAGGAGGAAAGTCGCATTACTTGTCTTTCACAACTTCCTTTTTATTCAGATGTGATTTGGAATGTTGGCATTCATATCCTTTCAGAATTTCCTTTTCCGCTAAATTCTTAAAAAAAAAGCAGATCAACTTTAAATTTTTAATGATACATGGAGGCACAACCGTCCGAAGTTTTTCTAATGGCATACAGAGTTCGCGCTCATCGTGACCGGATAACGCTGGCCGCATCAAGATTAATGAGTGCCACTGGCTAGGCGTGCGTTTCTTGTTGTTCTTGATCTGTTCTCGCTTTGGTCGAAGCCCCAAGAGGCCACCACGAACAGGTTTGAGCAGCTGGCTGAACAATGGAATCGGCGCGATGAGCAGTTGACCTTGTTCGTTGTAATTTTTTGCGACTCCTCCTGCAATTTTTTTTTTCGGTGACCTATAGGCACAGCATCCGCTTAGTATGAGTGCGGCCTTGGGTTTCAATCCCACCACTTCCGGCGATCTCATCAGTTATCTAGTCCGTCCACGTTCATGTGCTCGACATGCTCAAAAGTGAAGCACTTGCAAATAGGGACACCCGGTCACTGAAAAAGTTGTCGGGAGAGAGGCGCAATCCACTTGGCGAAGGTGCGCTGACCTACTACCTCCAGTCGACGGGACTTGTGGCCGTCTCGTCGACTAACAAACGCTCGGCCACGGCTCAAGTCTGGAGGAAGCAAGTGTATTAATAAACGAATAGCGTCTTCGGTCATCGTGCATCGCTCTGACCGCGCATGGCGGGAGATAGAAGTGAGCAAGTCGCTTCCACTGAACGGGAGGCCGATGCCCGCATGTGCGGTGGCGATTACGCGCTGATTCCAGAGACGCGTCGTCTGCGTCGTCCGTCGCGTCGCCGGTCCGGCCTAACAGCCTTTCGTCACGACAGGCCTGTCGCCCATCGCGCGGCGGTAATTACGCACTCTGCGCTACGGTGGTGCATCGGCGGGTTAAGGACCCTCACCGGCGGCCACCTGCTTTCCTCCTCTCCCTCGCCTCTATCTCCTTTTCTGTCTCCAGCGGTCTCCTGCGCCTCATAGAAGCGAGCCGGCGGTTCAACCCCTAGCCTCACCATCCCTTTCAGTTCTTGCCTCGCACTCCTCTTAACTGCACCCTGCTTCATCCCCCTCCTCACGTTAATTCTTCTGTTTTGGTGAGTCCGAAAGAAACACACAAAATCAGGAAAATGTATGTGCCATCGCAAAATTCGCTGGCTGGAGCCAGTCTTGTTGATGTCCAGGAAATGTACGAAAAGATGACACACTGCTTCAATTTCTGATATGGTTTTCTAACGACTCTGATCATCACCATCATCATCATCATCATCATCATCATCATAATCACCATCATCCCTGGTTAAGTCCGCTCTAGGGCAAAAGGATCCTTCGACTGATCACACACCCCTGTCCTGTATCGACCGGGCGGGCTACGCTGTATCAACAATCTCGTTTACCATCTGACTCTGTGTTGAACGACATAGTCCGTTACGAATTATTATTAAGGAAGTATTCCAGACTCATGGCTATTCAAGTAAAATGAAAAAAAAAAACGAACCATCACCAAGTGAGCGAAGAGGTATTGTTTCTTGCTATCAGTTTTCCCACCACCGCGAACTCATCACAATCAGTACCACAAATTATCACACTACGCTAACATAAGCAGCCCCTTTTCTCCGAATAGCAGACCTTTGAACTAGTTGAGAGTGCTTAAATTTCAAGTGTGGCAAGGTGTCGTACAACACTTAATATTTTTTTTTTTACCCTGAAACAAAGTCGTCAAAGGCTTCCGGAAAGATAAAAGGGCTGCTTAAAATCAAGGCGTGTCGAATTTCGCCTAAGTACAGAATGTCTCTGCTTGCCTGATATACACCTACACATAACAGCCAGTTTCCCTCCCATTGCCCCCTTCGACCTTTTGCCGACCCCAGCAAAGCGGGGGAGCAACGCTATATGTGTTCGTCAAAATTCACTGCGAGCGCCGGAGCCAAGGTTGCTGGCCTCCGCAGTTCCGCTGAAACAATTTCCTCGATGGGCGATGCCTTTCCCGTCACGTCGCCGCCATAGCCGTGCATGCGAGGCGATCAAGTGCAGCGACTCCAGCAGCGCCTCCTGGTGCGCGTCCGCAAAAGAATGTGAATGCGCTTCGCTCGCGTGTGATTTGTGGGCTGGATGGGTCTTCGAAGTACACACAGCCCAACGCGAAGTGCATCTGGGAGGAAACGGCTAATTGCGGGCTGCCGGAATCCGTGTTGTTCTAACGCTGGCCAACGACTTCTTTCCCAACATTGAGGCCTCGAAGAGGCAGCCGTATTGAAGTGCGCATCCAGTTCGGTGTAGGCGAGTCATCGACACCAAGGTCACCTGTCAGCGTGTTCTTTGATGAGACAAAGACGGGTATCCGCGCCGGAAACCTCTAAGACATGCACATTATTAACACCGTCTCGTAATAGGAATAAGAAGGCGGCTCGCATCGCTGCCTGGAGTTTCACGCCCGACTTCACTTCGACGAGTTTGACGAATGAGAACCGAGTGGGCCACGTAGATATTAATTTGGAACGCAGTGTGCAAGCATTCAAATGCCCACTGTCCAGTTTAGATAATTCGTGAGCCTGTTTTGTCAGCCTGTTTGTTCGGCGCTAATATGGGATGTGGTCTGCGATGCTGTAGTTTTCCCTAAACAGGGCCAGGAAAGCTTCCGATCGTCAAGAAATTTTCCGACTTTTCTCGGCAGGCATCGTATAGAAAGGTTACTCTACGATCGCACAGGCACTGAAGCGAACTAAGGAGTTATATTAGGATACAAGTAACAAAAAGAAAAACAGCAGTTGGTAACAATGGGAAATGGCCCAGCGTGTCCTGTATTACTCAGCTGACCAACCACGCAGTAAACGAAACCGGCTTTTTGATATTTGGCTGTATCAAACTAACGAGAAGCATGAAAGTTCTTGAGCTTATAATTTCGTCTTATGGTTTGAGTCTTGCTAGGTAACGAGAAAGACATTACCAGCGGACTGCTTCTTTTGTCCCAGAGGAATTCTCTGTGGCGGTCATGAATTTGGGCGGAGCTTCTCTGCAGACTTATGTTGTGTCCGACCATAGAAAAAAGACCTCCCAGATGGCCAAAGCTGGTAAGCGGAATAAGTACGGGAAATTGAGAAAAATGTGCCCAGCAAGTAGACGCGGTGCATATTGTCAGCTCAAGCAGGTATCCGTCAGTTAATTTTTTCTTTCTTCATTTTTCTACGGTGATAGGTATGTAGAAAACTATCACCTACACATCTATTCATATTATCACAATCAATCAGGTTGTACAGAAACATGCGGAATACATCCAGCGCCAACTTATATTCTTCATGGATTATGAATAATAATTTGATTCACTCGGAACATCACCCGTCGTGCGGGCACTGCGTAACAAGGACGTAGAAGAGGATTAAGTAAAAGTGTCAGAAAGTGTACCCAAGGACTGCACAGCGGCCACAGTCTTTCAAGGGGAAAGTGATAACATCCCAATCAGGACATGTTCCAGGCCAGATGACACAATATATCCGCTGCTGTTCACTGCATTTTCACAAGATGTGGACGGAGAGATAGATTGGGAAGAGCCGGGGGCCACAGTTATAGAAAACAGCTCAGTATCAAGCTAGTTGATGACACTGTCCCGCTAAGTAGCCTATAGGAGAAGAACTGCAGCGCATGGTTAAGGGCCTAGACAGGAAATGAGCTAAAAGTGATTGTTAAGAAAATTAAGCAATGTTCAACAGCCTAGGCAGGAAACAACGGTTTAATTAGGCAGACAGATACTTTAAAATAAGCGCATGCATATATCTATAGGGCAAGTAGTGACCACAGATCAGGACCACGAGAAAGAAATCATTATGAGAATTAGAATGTGTTCACCAGGCAGGTGCACTGTCAGGTTATGAACAATAGCTTACCGGTATACCTCCCAAGAGAAACGCATGCAATCTTTATGTCCTGCCGTTACTCACCTGTGGGGCTGAAACTTGGAAGTTATCTAAAAGGCTCGAAATTAAATTAAGAACAGCGTAGCGAGCTGTGTGAAGGAAAATGACAAGGGTATACCCTTGAAAATCAGAAGGAGACAAGCGCGGATCAGAGAATAAATTTGAGTTAATAATGTCTTTGCGGAAATCAAGAACGTTAAATGGTCTGTTAGCTCACTTAGAGCGGTATTCAAATAAAGAATAAATAAAACGAAGCCGGAGCCGGCATGCAGCGAGTCCGGTGAGCAGATGACATAAAGAGATTTGCTGGGTAGAAGCAAGAAAGGGCTTACTGGCGAACAATGGTAGATGCCTTTGCCTTACGGTGAGCGTAAATGGGCCGGTGACGCTAATGACGGCGGCATACTGTCTGGTTAGAACAAAAGTAGCGAGCACCTAGTGCGGGGAGAAAACGTTAGGGGGACGAAGGGCGGAGATAATCTCGATGTAACACTGACCGCAAACGAAATCTGCCGCGGTAACTCAGTGGCTGCTCCAGTTCGGCTGCTGAGTGCAGATCTGTGGGTTTGGTCGTTGCAGCGGAGGCCGCGTTTACATAGGGGCGAAACGAAAAAAAGAAGATTGTTGTCGGTTTAGCATTGCTAACCACGAAGTATTGTGCGAAAGCAGGTTTTTCCAGGTGGACTCCAACGCCACGTACCTGAAAGCGCGATTCCTTTCTTTCGTGACTGACGGACAGTTGGACGGTGATGGAGACATCCTGCAGTGCGCAGCGCGAGTGTGTGTTGCAGTTTAACACGAGGCCTAATCGGCTTCGGCGATAGCATAGTGCTATCGTGCAGTGGCCAGCGAAGCTCATCTGTTCACGCCGCTACGGGCTAGAAACCTAATCGCGGCAATATTTGTTTTTATTTCTCCAGGCTGGACAAGGTCACCCTCATTCAAAATCTCGTTTATTTCTCACTGTTTCCCGCATCTCGTGACTAACCTCCGAGGCTTCACCACACACAGGCATTTTCCACGTTATGAGGCCAATAGTGCTATCGGACTAAAAAGACTTCCGTGCTCTACGATAACGATGCACACTAAAGAGGCAAAAGGTATAAATTCCTAGCCCTATGTTGCGGTGCGTTTCGGAACCGACAGTGCTGCTTCGGTGCGCAGAATGTACTGTACATTTTTTAGCTACCAGACAAATGGTCTTAACAATTTCAACAAACAGTTCACGAGAATTTCGGAATATTCAACGCAGACTCACGCGAACACTAACTGTGTAAGGGGCCCAGTAGGAAAACATCTAGTTCATACACGTGCCATACTGTTCGGGCTGTTTTTATCGACCACGCGAAAGAGAAATCTCTGCCCATCGGGCACGTTTATGCATACTTATCTATAAATAGTTGAAACGTTAACACAACGCAAGGCGCCCCAAAAATGCTGCCTCTCACATTCCCTCTCTCCCCGGCTTTTCTTTTCTTCTTTTTTCCCCTTGTTTTTCCAGGCGAGGCCGATCGGCATGACGCGGTCTCCGAGGAATTCCTACAAGCCAATAGGCTCCCACTTCCCAGAGGTCCCGCTCTCGTATATCGCAATCGACTGCGGCACAACCACCGTCGTCGGGGGTATATCGACCTTGAGTCGAGCGGGGAGCGACCGACGACCCTCTATAGGTGTTTATAGTTTGTCCTCCCCTCAGAGTTCGCCCAGTTCGCCTGGCGCGCAGTGCCCCGCCACCGTCAGTGGCCGCGCGCGGATTCAATATCTCGGCGGCACGGACAAGGACGCTATTTTAAGCCAGCGCCGTAAACCACAGCAGAAGAGAAAACTGGCGTGCCGCGTTAAAAGGGGGCGTCATCGTCGCCACCGCGCCGCGGAGGCTGAGGCGCATGCACAAGCGGGCACATCTTCAAAACAAACGTTCCCCCCGCATTCCGTCCCGCGCGCTACGAACGCTCTTGCTTTCGCGCAGTCTCAAGTACGCATACACGCACGCACCCTGGCGTCGGGCGAGGAGCAGGCAGGCAGGCCCGGTCTCTAACGGGGACATCGCGTCTAGACCAGATCGACCGGTGCGGGTGTGTGTGAAAGTGTACCGTGGGCCATGGCGTCGCTATCAGATTAGCGTCGCGTCGCACCGAAAGGGAGAGCCGGTCGGTCCGGTGTGGACCACCGACCAAGGGGCCGGGGGTGCGCGAATGCGGGGCGCACCGTCTTATCTCGTATGCAGCGGGCACTCGGTAGCAATGTGGACACGCCTTGTCTTTCGCTTTCCAAGCTTGATTTGCTGCTTCGTGGGAGAAACTCTGGGGAGCTATGCGCGCAGTGGCGGCTAAACGCTGTTATCGCGCTTTGTTTTGTACATTAGCGCCAGTACATTAGAGTCTATTCGTGTAGGGTGCACGGGGTTCGTCTGGGGCGATTGGAGGCCTCCGAAGTTCGTGTGGCGGTTGCTTTCGTGCACTTCTAGCAAGCGAGGAAACAGTTCCAAATCCGTTATACGACACATGTATGTTCTCGTCGATTAAACTATGACTAGGCAGTCGGCTAGAATTAGTCCATCCGTGCCGTATACCCGTAATGTCCTCAGATATATTCGACCACGACCTGATCACTGGTCTTATACATCATATTTCACGAGTTTCACGCGACATTACACATTTCAACCACTCTTCTCGAGTCTTTTAGAAAGTCTCGTAATAGACAATAGTGTTACAATTGCGAAGAAACCACTGCGTTGAGGTAGGAATTAGGAAAACTTGCGGCAGTGGCAATAAAGTGTCCATTTATAGGCCGCGGCTTTAGTTAAAGAGACAACTGCCGGCACTTCCCGAACGTGTTGTTAATTTTGCTCTAAGAAATGGTCGTGATGAAGAATACGGCACGAGGAAAGCGCTAGCCAAAAGCACCGGTGGTAAATGGAGCAAATACATGGACGTTTCGGATCCGTTAGTGTGCCTCGTTCCCAATGGAATGAAAAATTTTCCTAGATATGCATGCGCTCCGTATGCCATCTTTTTCCTTCATAAGCAGTGGCCATTAAGTTTCTTCCTCATTTTGAACAAGGCACCTGTAGCGGCACCGCGAATTCAATGTATTTATCACTAGTTATCTTCGATGTTCTTGGCAAACACTTGTTTTTCGACATGAAGTATGAACTTTTCTCGCCAAATGGGTTTCCGTGGAACTCTGATTTACACTAGAGAAATATCGAGAGAAGACAAGTCACATATTGCCCTAAACTCTTAGTCAGAAATATTGTAGCAGAAAGACGGTGCTGGTTTTGTTTAATAATTTTTCGTCATTGAGAGGCTTATGGGAATAAGGGCGTGTAATCCACAAGTAGACCAAGTAATCATCTCTCCCAGCGTTATGCTACTGCCGCAAATAAAATGCACTCTTAGTTGAAAAAAATATTGCTAAAATTTAAGGATTCAAAGAAATGGTGAGAATTTCCGCACACTGTTTGATCCTCCAGAGCTAACATACTTTCCATTCTTCTCATCAGCAAACTTATGAATTGAATTTTAAATCGCAGCTTAATTTGATTTTGACACTCGTATTGCTCATGTACCGTGGTAGAGATTCCAAGTGCGTCTCCGCACCTATGGTACACTATAAACAGCAAACAGTAGAAAGGGAGTAAGCTGTTCTCTAGCGCACTCACTAGAGGACGCCTTACTCTCTGTATACTGCCATATAGGCGTATTCGTGTTCAGAGGCTACGTAGAATTCAGTACTAAATGACGCAGGCTCGATGTGATTAAAACCATATGTAGAAGCTTGGGCGAGTTAAGGGCATCATTCTTAAACAACAAGGCAAGGACGCAGAGAAGAGCCCGTATGTAGTACGTCTCTTCTCTGCATCCTTGTCTAGCTCGCGCTGTTTTAATTAAGAGTGACTACAACCGCGCTTTAGTGCAAGCTTTAATCGCATTCTGAAAATGCTGTTCTAACGAACAGAACTCATTTCCACGTGGGCTGGTATGCTCACACTCGCCCGAGCAGAAGAATGATCGCACACAGATTATCATGAAAGACACTGGAATTAAATCATCTAGAGCGTGAGTAAGAAGTGCCTACGCGTGGATTATTCAGGCGCCGTGTTGATTAAGCCCTCGGCGAATGCATTAAATCTTCCCGTGTTCGGCTTTGAGCATAGCAGCTTGAGGATTACTTCCGCTGGCACTGGCCGTAGGAGCCAGGAGGCACAGCGCTCAGAGCGTTCAAAGCGCATTAAATTCATCTCAGGTCTGATTACGTGCGTCAGGCATTCGTTGATTTTTGGCGAAAGCTTCGGTCATGCAGAAAAGTACAATCTGCACCGTCACTGCCTATGCAAATCCTACGGACCTCGAGCCATATGCTACAGAAAGACAGAGCAGACGTGGGCCTTCCTGAACTGTGTTGTGCACTGTTCGTACAGTGAATATAAATAAAACATCGTTTCCTGACAAAAAGTATGGTGGGGCAGCCAAAAAAGAATGTAAACCAATAGGCCCCTGCCTGTGAAGAGAATGTTTCCCCCGGACAGTCAGAAAATAAATAAATAAATAAATAAATAAATAAATAAATAAATAAATAAATAAAACAGCGTGCCACGCAGAATCCTTGCACTGCCGTAACTGAATCAGGAAGTATCAAAGTTTATACCGCAATACTTCGACTCAGCTGTGCGTCAGAAATGTAAGTACATACAGGGAGGGCCCCATAAAAGCTTGGCGGCTGTATAGCCCGAGTTATTGTGGTGTCGCCAGAACTGCAAATCTTTCGAGGGCGAAGCAGAACTCGCCCTTACCTACCCAGAGGTGGCAGCACCATTCGCCCGGCGCAGCAACCGATCCCGTGGCCCGTGTATTTCTGACAAAGGCTGTACACGCAGCCCTCCGGCGCTTCCTACCATAATGCCCAGAAAGTAAAGCAAATAATGGAAGCAGGGTATCGTTGTATGACACTTTTCTTTTACCCGTGGAATCTCAGCGAGCTTTTCAGCCATAATCAATGAAGTGTCTTAGCTTTTTAATTCCTTCCGCGTTATACACCAACGGCGCGAAACGCGCATGCGCTGATAGCGATTCGCGGAGGCCGAGTGCAGAACGCGGCAAGGTGAGGCATTCCGACGACACCGACTAGCACAGGTTAGTATGCTTTTGCCCAGGAACACTTCTCCACACACCCACATCATTGTACATGTTGTTAGTTAAATCGAATATAGTGGGTACAACTCTACAGTTGCACGCGCACGTCCTTGTAAACGCGAGCCAACCGTGCATATGTTAGACGCTTGCTGCGGTGTATGGATGGCGAGGAGGTAACGAAAGCTAGGGAGTACCTTGCACAACGCTCACGTAGGAATAGTGAGTTTTCTCTCAAATTTCAAGGCGTGACTCGCTACCCCCTCATGCAGTTTTTCTTTACTTCATTCACTTTTCTTTCCTTATTTCCTCTACTTCTATTTCTTGATGTAGATTTTTTCCTGTCCGTTCGCTTTGTTTTCTCTCGAACAACAAACAAACAAAACCAGACGCCCCATAATCATGGAGACGCCTCAAGTGATTCGGCACGCTTCCATCCTGGAGTTGGCAGCCGACGTCCTGTCTGCAGGAGGAAGAACGCAGCGTTGTTTCCGCACCGCATACTTCTGCTGTTTCATCCGCTGGCAACTGCCATATGCGATTACAGAAAACGTCATAAAACTAAAGCAGGTGCGTTGTCACAGAACCAATGTAACTCGGTATACTGAAGCCAGTTATGCAGTGTTTTTATTCTGTAGCCAATGCTGACCGGAGTAGAAGGATGCAGCCCAACGCAGTTGCTTTTCCCGGCATGAAGAATGCCGTCGTTCGCAGTCCGAAGGCAGTGCAATCCCTGCTATGCATTTCTTTTGGTGAATGACCTCATGGAAAGTGTGCTCGAGTGCATATTTTCCTCCAATTAGAATGTGGAAAACCCTCGGTCAGCTTCATTCTTTCCTCAAACGTATGAATGAGTACACGGCTGCAAAGACTGCAAATGTGGGCACGGCGTCCTTTGCATTCTAATTAATTCTGAGGTTCAGAAGCTCGTCGAAAATAGAAAGAACTGGGAAGGAAGGTAATGTTCTTTTTATTTCAAAAGAGAACTGCTACTTTGTTTAGCTGATTTTATACAGTGCTACGTTTCATTACGGCCCTAACCAAACGAAAACTGCTTTTAATAAACAAAACTTTAAATGTCAGTCAGTCAGTCAGTCAGTCAGTCAGTCAGTCAGTCAGTCAGTCGGTCGGTCGGTCGGTCGGTCGGTCGGTCGGTCGGTCGGTCGGTCGGTCGGTCGGTCGGTCAGTCAGTCAGTCAGTCAGTCAGTCAGTCAGTCAGTCAGTCAGTCAGTCAGTCAGTCAGTCAGTCAGTCTCACTTGTACAGATGAGATGGATGCGCGGGCTTGTTGTTAGTTGTTTTGCCGACCATTGTACAGCACATGTAGACCGGTTCATAAAAATCACTAGACAGACTCTTGGAATGACAAAAAGTGGTATTAAAGCGAAAAGTGGTATTAAAATACAACTAATCGATAAGCCAGATGCATCAATATTAATTTAACAACGTCTGCATTGTAATTCAAACAAATGTTTCGGGAATGCTTTGTGTGGCATTGTCAGAATCCGTATTTGTTTTGCGTCAAGGTAATTGAGCGCCTTTAGTAGCGTACGTTTTATAATTGGTTTTTCGCATACTGCACCGGCAAAATGAAGTAATTAAGCCACGGCGATTGATGTCAAAACAGATATGAATGCGTTGTTTATTTACGATTTTTCAAAATCAGAAACGAGTCTGGTTTTTCCTGCACTGCATTTTGCAAGTTGGTAATAGGTTATAAGCGTACACGTCTGCCACTTTGCGAAGCATGTGTTCGAGACGAAGTGTCCCTATACGCTTCAAGATGTGTTATCGAAAACAGCTGGTTATTTTTAAACCGGTTGTTCAGAAGCAACGTCCATCAATATATGCGTGCCGTGAAGAAGTGTTTAGGCTCGAGGCACGCACTGTCGACATTAATCGAAGAGCGAAATAATAGAACAGAGCCATTTATGCACTTTGTGTGTTATAAACCAAGCTTGCGACGTGGCTTGGATGGGTAGTCAGTACGTAATCCGGCAAGAAGTTCGAGACATACTGATTTAAGTAAAAAAAAGAAAGAAAAACTGAATCACATTAGGTTTCCTCCTATGGTGTTCGTATGTGACAGTGTGTTCGATTTCATAAATATCTCAGGTGCAGAGTTTCACTTTATGCCGACAATATATACTCGCAAAAGTTAGTCGCTCAAGGTGAAAAAAAAAAAATACTTGCGCGGTTTTCAACGATGTCAGATTAGTTTTTGTGACCCGACATTCTTAAGATGTCCGTCCCAATTCGCGGGAAGCGTTACATTACTTATAGATAGTCACTTTACTTAGCTTTTTTCTGTATATTACTTGGGGAACAACCATTCGCGGTCCCTTTCGCTCCTGTTAAGTACACGTGGCCATCAGGAAACCGCCATCTGTGCCCTCACACGCTCCGCGCGCTGACGAGCTCATTATACGGAGCGAGACCCGGTACATCTGGACCTCGCGAATTGCGGCATTTCACGGCCCCACCGCCCCCCTCCTGCGGTGGTATAAAGAGACACAGAGATGAAACGAAGCGAGAGGACGAGGAGGATGGGTGTCGGGGTGTGGGGGGGGGGGGTGAGGGGGGAGGATAGCTGTAGCCTACTCATACACACGCTCACACGTCGCACACACGCGCACGCATCAAGAAGATAAATGTGGAAGGGGACGAGGTATGGCTGGAGCGCACTCATATCCCTCAGACGTGGACACACACAGACACACACTCTCGCCTGGACATTTCTTTTCCATCCACGCCTTTCCTGGCCGTTGGGGGCTCAGCAGACGAAGGTGCTGCAGCAGCAGCAGCAGAGCGGGACGGGCACTCAGGGCGAGCGCGCCCTTGAGACAACGACGTCGCCGACGGCTGTGGCGATGGCTATCGGGGCGTTGGATCTCTCCCGTCCTGGCTTTTCCTGGTTCTTTCGATCGAACCACGCTGGCCTAACCCCTCCTGCCGCCGCCGTTAGCGACGAAGCCGCTATGGCGTGGAGCGGCGCCAATTTGGAGCAGAGCTCCGGAGAGACAGTTCTTCGCTTCTATTTCCCCTGTCACTTCTCGTATACTCTGCGCGCGTGTGTGTCTAACGGTGGTTTCAGACTGACTTCCGTCTGTGAGTGGTCTGTGCGTGCTGGAAAGAGAGTGTGTTTGTGTGTATCCAACGGCCGCTGGCAGCTCACTTGGCGGTGGACAGTTAGAAGCGACTTCTGTCTTGGACGTCATCGTAGGAACGGAGAGAAAGTGAAAAATAGCCCGGACAACAATAAAAAATACGCACGTATTGAACTCACTCTGTAAGGTTGTTTCGAAAACGCATGCATTACGAGCGTGTTTCGACACGAACTGAGCTCCCTGCCAACCGGGCGAGGCACGCGCAATATTTTTACGCCGATAAATGGCTTCTGTGTGGGGCAGGGACAGAGAAAGCAGCGATAGATGTTGGAGGATGACAAAATGTCCCTGGTGGTAACAGTGGCTGAGTTGGTCCGGAAAGCACGACAGGAACACTTGTCTTGTCACGTTTCCACAAATAACATACCACAGCGACGCTCGACATCTCAGCAATCTTATGGAGTCCAAACTGGGGACCCGCTGTTGAATCGTTGAGTCAGCAAAGGGGCGGACTGCAGAGAGAGAGAAAATGAGATTGCGTGAAAGGGAAACTTATCATGCTGCAGGAGGCGTTGCACTGAGGGAAAGGAGGAGCGGCTGGTGAGGGAAGGTGACTCATGGGTGGCGTGTACACGTCCGCATGAGCTTGGCTTGACTCGATGGCGCCGCAACTCTTGCTACACCTTGCGTAAAGCGTGAGGAAGCCAAGAAAGTGAACACCGCGAAGGCTGCGCGAGCCATATCTCTCTAAAATAAAGAAAGGAAAAAAGAAAATAACTAGGAATACCCCGCCGTAACTTTATCCGTTGGCATCGACTTTCTTCAAGGCTCATGTAGTTTGTGGGCGACCTCGCGATTTCCCATTTCTCCATAATACGTGGCGATGCATGCATATGTTAAGGAAACTGGTCGTGCTCAGCGTCGCGCAAAAGAACGCTGCCGTGAGTGAAGCTGGACTAACGAAGGCTCGCCTCAGCTCCGAGGAGCTTAGTTATATGGAAGTGACCGGAAGTGGGGGGGGGGGGGGGGACGCGTCGTCGTCGTCTATGGTTAATAAGAGATGGACTGGTGGCGCACACTCCCAGGGTGCTGACCACGCCGTCCGCATAATTTATTCAGATTCCACGTGCCGCGCGCCGGCGGCAATGACTCAATGTAAGAATGCCGACGAATGCGGAGTAATGACCAGAGGGAAATTGTCGATGCAGAGAAAATGGGAGGCCGGTATCGACCGAAACGATTCCCGTAGCTATACATGCGTTATAGTGCGGTGAAGTGCACCGGCCTTCCTGTTCGTTCTTAATGCATCTCGGATCGAAAGTATAAAAACATGCATTCTGCCATGTTCTTTTTTTTTGCGCTTGAGGCTTAGAGTGCCGCAGGAAATTGCATGCCACCTTTCTTTCTTGTCTTACTAATTGTTATCAATGCGCTCAAAGAAAACGATGTTCAGAACGGTCGAAATTTCAATGAACGGTACTACTGCACTGCAGCTTACAAATGGGCCCGTAAGGGAGGACGGGGTCGGACGGAAGACGTCGACGAAAGCTAAGTAAATGGTGCCTGATTGATCGATACCTCGCTAGCATTCGTAAGGCAGGAAAAATTGATTGATCGAAATGCATTCTTTATTGAACACCCATAATGTGCGCTTTGATCGAGGCAGGCGGGTGCTCTCTCGCCCCTGTCACGTGGGTCGAGGCGGATGCTGGTTTGGACGCTGCCGACCGCCATAAAGGCATTGCACAACAAATTCCGCGAGATTTACTCGCGAGAAGAGAGCGCCGGCCGCGCTGTCTTGTGTTGTTGGAAGATCCCAGTCGCTGTAAGTGGCCGGGCTGATTGCAATAGGAAGTTCTGCGAGCTCCCTTGTGCGCATGCACCGTGCAGTCCTGGCACTCTCTGACGATGTGGACAACGGTCGCCGGGCTTCGGCGGCGACCGCACATTCCTTCGTCGGGGTCGCTGTGGAAAAAATTGTGTCCTAAGGCCAGTGTAGTGAGGTATTTGTAGCTAGGCGGCGGACCCATGTCCAGCATTCTGGGACAACAATATTGAATATTGGAATATTGTAAGGCACTGCTAACAAAATATTGAAGGTAATGGTCGATTATTTCGATGCGTAGCAAAATCATGCTTTTAAGGTTAGTTTTTAAGACTGCCATTGAAAACCAATGGGGAGCGTTTTGACGGTAGAAAAAACGTTAATAGCAAAAAAAAAATGCAAGCCCGCCGACGGGAGATATGCGGATATATTGACTGCTATAGTGGCGTACGTAATACAATGTATGAAAAAAAAAACGCGTTCATAAATTCTTTCCCGTTGAAAAATGCTTTCGTCCACAATTGCTGGGTATGAGAGTCTGCGTGCCCCTGGGTAGCTCCTGTGGCACAGGTGGAAAGGGCGCGACTGCTCCCTGGGGCGTTCCTCTCTTGCCCCGCGTAGGTGCTGCAGGTGCTGCACGTGCTGAAAGGTCTTGCGGTGTCGCTTATTTACTATTCCCTTTAAGGCTGAGGGATCTAGCGGTTGAGTGTGTGTAGCCGCTGAAGGTAGTATGTGCGTTCGGCGCGGTCTCGTGTATGCTGCTGCTCCCGACCAGCTGTGGGTCCACTCACTGCCTTCACTCATTGTCAGAATTAGGAGGAAAGAATGAGCAAAGTGTATCAGACTCTCTTTTGGACAAGTGCGTGAAATACCGTGCCAGTTCTGAACGTTTGGTCATTCTGAAATAAAAAAAATTCAGCACAGACTACACGCCATGCGTAATAACACATTTTCAATTCATTAGCATTTTTTTTTGGCCAAGAGCCATTCATACGTTTGGAGTATACGGCGGGATATTTATATTGTATTTTAAACATTTTATTATCACGAATGGGCTTAAAATACGTAGGAAATAGGTTCGTCAAATTCCTTGCTTGATATTCGAAATATATTTTTAAATGTTTTCGAAAATACCTCAGCTGAAAGATGCTTCGAGCCCGTTTCAAATATGTTTTAGCATGTTGGCAATAAATTTAAAAAAATATATGAGCGTAGCTTGGTCGGGCAGTTGGTGCCACACACGGAAAACGTTCCAGTGTTGTCCGTGTGAATTCTTTCTCTTGTGTACGCGCACTGTTCTGCTGGTTTCTCTACATGGCAATTGAAAATTACTTTCGTGCATATGAAATTAATTAGTCAAAAGTATACATTAATTCCAACAAATGGGCAGTCCTCGAAAGCAAATTTCCAGCACACTTCAAGCTGCTGTAGCAGAATCTAGTGCTCAATATCGTGCTTCGCGGAACAGTCAAAGCTCTTTCTTTTCTGTTGTCCTTTCGTTTATCATAACTTCTAGCAGGCAAACAACCAAACAACCAAACAGGCAAACAACAAAAAAAAAATCAGGCTATGAACAGGCTCCCTATGACCAGGCTTCACTCAGTCTGCTAAATTCATAATAGCAATTCTGGATACTTCTAAACACCCAGAAGCCCCCTTAAGAGATGGCCTTGTGTTAGTGCATCCACTTCGCATTCGGGACGTGCCGGGTTCGATCACCAGATTTGCCGGGTACCAGCGACTTTCTAATGCGTGCAAGGTTTCCCTCGGCTGGGTGCTCATCTCTTCTTGGGCGAAATGCTTGGGAAAAGAGTCTTGGACCAAACCGTTGTGTCGTCGGGTCAGTGATTAGTTCCACCGTCGACTGAAGGCGGTCCCCGGCCGAAACGTCAAGAGAAGTACAAAATGCGCCCCGTGTGGTAGAGCCTACTTGTTATCCTTTTGTTATGTCGAATAAGCAGAGCTGAATTTAATATTTTAGAGTGTTAGCTCTACTGGTCACGTTTCGAGCCTCCAATTTATGTTGATTCCACGGATTCCACGGAGTTATGCTGATTCCTAATAAAAGCAAAATAACTTCCTACCGCAGTTGGCTAACATAAGCAAAAACTTTTAATGATATCATACACGGCACACGAAACACCGGGAGGTTCTTTATCAAGACCTCATTATAGAATGGAAATGCTGTGTAGCATAAATTCTATGGATGTTAAATAACTTTCATAACGATACGATGCCTCAATATGTTATAAACTGTAACGTGTTGTACTATCAGCAGTAAATGAAACGTTAACAAGACAATTCAGCCACGAACAACAAAATAAGAAGCTCGTAGCTAGGGGAATCTCAACACCAGCTCAGGTTATTTTAACGTCGAAGGCGCAAACACTTTTCTTCAGAAGTGTTAATCAGCCTCGCTTGTATTTCCTCTCCAGGAGCTAATATGTTGGTGTTTTTGTGTCGCCACCTCAGTTTTCTTGTTCGCGTTTCATTCGTTGCTGATAAGTACACTTAATTTCTATTATTGCACACATGTATTCTTGAGAATGTAGATTTGGTTGTGGATATATGCATATGGGAGTGTTTTGTACTGTGCCGGAACTTTTTGTGACACTTTAGTGAAAGGCGTTGCTGCTCATTTGGTTTGTAAGATTTGTACAGTATTGCTCTATTTATAGAATAGTGTCATGTCTTTCGGCATCAAATTATTTTTACTTTACTGGCAGTTATGTTCACAAATTGTGTTATTCTTGATGCTTCATGTATGTACCACTTCTACAGTGTGTCCCCTTTATGTATTAGGGGGTGCGAGCTTGTCAAGCTGCCCACAAGGCGGCTTTTTTCTTTCGTCCCCTCACGTACTTCAGGGCATGAAAATAAAAGACAATGATATAAGCTGTCTTTGTGTTTATCTGAGACAACAACAATGCGTGCGTGCGTGCGTGTGATGATCCCTTACAAAAAATTTCTTTGCACAGTCTATGGACTGTCCATAGACTTCTGTCTATAAAGTCTATAGACTCGTTATAAAAAACCCTTGAGAAAAGTCTATAGGCAATACAAATCCTATAGACAGTGTATAGACAATCTATAGATTTAGGGCCATACATATTTAGTATACTTTTTTCTATAGACAGGCTATAGACTATGAATAGACAAAAATAAATATCTATAAAAGGCAATAGAGTCTAAGTAGTCTATAGACTGTCTAGAGACCATTTTTGTAAGAGATACGCCCCGTTTTAGGAACAGCCACTGAGTGTTGCCAAGAAAGTACCGGCACGGAGTGCAGGACATCCAGGCACACTGCGTGGATAGTCGCACCAAGCGCAAACTTCCGTCTTTCGAGAAGAATGAAGAGGAGCGCACCTCACCGTGCGGACGGACGCAGATCACGCGAGCGTGCGGAATCCCCCGCGTGTACCACGCGCGCGCCTCAACCGGAAACAGCAGCGCCACACCTGCTTCGCTCTCGAAGCGCAAAGACCCTGCCGCCCAAAAGAGAATAAGAATCATGTATACGCGCGGGAAAGAAAAAGAAGCGTTGGTTTTTAGGTGGCCGGAGAGAAAAGTAGAGGAAGATCTTCTGTGTTCTCACTGCTCTCACGAATTTTACAGAGTGAGAATAAACGCAAAATAAATAAAGCGTACAAGGCAGCGCACAGCAAGATAGCGACCGGCCGCTGAATACTCGGGTTAACTGCCGGGTGTTGACGAATAATTTCTCCCGCATAGCACGGATGAGAGCACCTCTGAGCGAAACGACGGCAGCACTTCAAAGGCGCCGGATAGCCACGCCCACTTTTCTCTACGCCTCTGTGTTCTTCACCCTTCTTCGCCTCTACAGAGACTGCGTCTCGAGAATTACCCGCGGCACGCCACGAAGTGGGAGAAGCTACTCGTCCGTGCGCTCTGGTTGCCTCAACCGGCGCTTTGGGATAGGAACTTCAGAGAACTTTCATCGCTAAACGCCCCTTCTTTGTACCAACAGCACTCGTCCATGTTTTTCCTGGCTCAAAGTGCCGCAGAGTGAAACTACTGGTCCCTCGGTGCCTCTCGAAATAACGGGTTGTCAAAATAGTTCCTCTTCTTACCATCTCGGTGCGTATTACAAGGTAAAGCAACGAGTTACGCGAAATTCCTGAGCCGAGCGCAGAACTCTATAGTGATCTGTTATAACGTTGCCGACGTGTATTGCTCCTTTATTGTTGCTATATACCTCACCTGACCTTTGCTCGTCCCACAGCACCGGAGAACTTCATCACTCTGTTACTTAGTGGGGGAAAAAAAAACTTTCGCCGAACTGCAGTCTTGTTCCTGACAAAACTAGTTTTAACATCCTTTCTGAACTCAACGCATTTGACAGTTAAGTTTCGTTTCACGAAATAATCGTTTGCCTTTTTTTTTGTTTCGACGATTCGTAACAGAAAGTAGTATAGTTACCAGTCGAGACATTAATGCAGAAATGACAAGCTACAGCATAACAAGACCGTAGCGAAGTAATAAAAGTGTCGTAATTAGGGCAAGGTTTGGTTCTTTTACTGCGTAAAAAAGTACAGCCTGCTAATGCGGTTTGTTTGCGTTGCATAAATGTAGTGCGTTTCCGGGAAATAATGAAAAAAACAACTCTCTTTGTAAGGATTAGCAGAAAGAGCGGCGAACATATACGGGTCGCGTCAAAGGTAAACGGAGCTCGCGTCCGAGATAAAATTGCGCTGTCGACCAGACTATTAGAAATGGAGGGAGGGGAGAGATAGGCCTGGTATTTATTGGCGCACGTACGAATCACCGGAACGCTCACACGTAGACAGCGTGGCGCTTAAATTAAAAAAACGCTCATACATTGCCGCATTTTATTGTACTACTGTTCCAGTTATCTCTTATAAAATGTTCTTTTGCAGTTCATTCACAATTTATATGTAGTCTAAAGGGTAGCGTGACTTGTGCAAGGAGGCGTTTCTGACTTAGGCGAGCTCACCTGTGTTGATTTCCCTCATAAGCATGCAGAGGCTTTAGCATTAAGTATCCACTTCAGCACACTTTTCAGAGAAACGGTGAATGGCCTGTGTAACTTAGTCATTGAAATGTACACTTTGCTCAGTTGCTTCTCGCGACCAATGTGACGTGTACGCCATGAAATTCTGAATCTTATTTTCTAATCTCCGGCACGTCGCAAGCCAACGCCCATTTGAGCTTACATACTAGCTCCACATCTGTGCTCGGAGGATATGAATGAGCTTGCCCCTGATTGCGCAAGAGAGCTGCGTTCCAGTATTCGTGCTCGCTTCAGCTTTACCTCACTGCATACAAGAATGCAGGCTGATCACATCTTTGCATTAGTAGATCTGAGAATGACTTAGAAGGCTTTGTTTAACCTGCATTAAATTCATGTTATCGCACTGCTGGAAACAAAAATAAACTACTATTGTGCGCTGAGCGAGTTCCAAGAAGAGTTGTAGTATTCGTAGGAAGGGCTTCGTCGCGGAGGAGTGTGGCTTAAGGGCTCTGCAGCAGTTGTGTTTGTTGAGTCGATAGAAGGACTACCACCATGGATACAGCCACGCAAGTCAATGCGGACTTCCCGTGCGAGCGCATTTCAGAAGGAAACAAACAAGTGTATCATCGCGCGAGGATTATTTTGTCTCTGAAGATATGTGGGAGTTCTGAACAAACCTCGAGTGTTGGGTTATGCATTCGATTCTCTGAATCGACTCCTTTGAAGACGGAGAAAAAAATAGTGCTATTGCTATGAGCGCATGAAAGAGTTTCCATGACAAGTACTAGCAGCGGAGGCTTGTTGATCCCTCCGCAGCAAATAAGCTCGAATAAATCTTAAAAGTAAACAAAGCAGCTTAGATGTTATTCGGGTCACTAAACAACTACCTAACTGGCTTTGGTCAGAAGTATATCGGGACATCTTTGTAGTAACGTCGAAACACGGCGTTTTCTTGCAGCTTTGAGTATCATCGATGTAATGTGCATGAAAATGTAGGTTGTCCAATGCTTCGTTCGTGAACGTTTCTCTTCGTACCTGCACTGGGAGCATAAAACAAGACTACGCGACCCCATCAACTGTTTTTTTAATGCGACGGCGTTAGAGTTCTCGTCAGGAGCAAAATCCTGCTTCCGATGTCATTTAATGCGACGGCGTTAGAGTTCTCGTCAGGAGCAAAATCCTGCTTCCGATGTCCCAAAATTCACTGATTTGTCGAGAGAGGTCACTTGACCTCGTTGCGTCATAACAACCTTCCCTGATGACCTCCATGATTCGTCGAGAGAGGTCATATGACCTTTTGACGTCATCACAACATGCTCACCGAGCTGTCATCACCTTAGTTTCTAGATAGCAGCCTAGATAGCATTAGAGCTCACGACAGGAGCAAGCCGGGGCTGTCCGGTGTTACGAAATTAGCTGTTTCGTCGAAATACATGACGTCACATGGCAGTGTGATATATGCAAACGTCGGAATCATGACAGCATAGCGGATACCTGCTGCTGCAGCTAGAAGTCCGAATGTGCGGTTGATGGACCGACACTTTGAAGGAAGCTGACGCGAATGCACAACTTGCGACAGAAGCTGTGACAAATGTGGAGTCTAATGCTATCCCCAATCCACTTTTGTTTTGCGCAGTGAGACCCTCAGTCTGAATTTACCGCATTTTAGATCACACCTGCGGAGAAGGTATCTCCAAATCTTTCCTGTCGCAGCAAAAATTTGGGGTATACTTAAAAGAGTAAAAGAGAGTACAGCTTTGCGCGATTATTACAAGTTTGGACTCCGCTACTTTGCCCGAGTGCTGGGGATAGGAATTACCACTTTAATGTGAGGTATGATGCCCTTGTAAGGAATCCAGAGGAGATAGGAGGAGGAGAAGGACTCTTTCCAAACTTCCAGCAGTACACAGATAAATATGCAGGAATAATGCTTCACTTTCCACTACAGCCCAATTTCCTTCCCCTCCCCTTACCTCCAACCCCCTCTCGGCCTCAAACCCCACCTTCGAAAGCGATACCCTTCAGATGACGATCGAACCAGACACAATGATCGACGAACCACGAAGCTCGAAAACTTTTTCGACTCTCCGAAATCGACAGAGACAGGCACGAAATAATTCTGGGGTTATGGAAGCCGCCCTTTACTCTTCTTTCGCGCACCTCCTTACTCTTCCTCCTCTCTGTAACGTTCGAAGAAGTCGCGCGTTGTTTTGATACTCATAAATTGCAGAGGCGAGGCGCAACGCCGGAGAACCGCCCGACGAAGGGGACATCCGTCTTGTCTCGCCTTACGATAGACAGTGCGAGCCGAGAGAGAGAGAGTCCTCGCTCCGGAGGAAGCGGGATCTCTCTCTCTCTCTCTCTCTCTCTCTCTCTCTCTCTCTCTCTCTCTCTCTCTCTCTCTCAGTTTAGCCACTATAGCTTTGTTTCTTCCACCCGCACGTACAACAATCCTTCTTTCTCTGTCCGGTTTCTGATGTATGGCGTCCGAGTCACCCGAGGCTGTTTCTCCGCGGGTCTCGCATTTCCCGTGCATCGCTCGAGGCCGGGATCTAACCTGGCCCCGGTTGCAGTCGCACATTCTTGAGCGAAGCTCCTGTGCAAGCTTTGTTCTCTTCTTCAAGGAGCGCGTTATAGTGCCCGCTCTCCTGCGAGCTTACATAATGCAGGCGGTTCTCTCGCTGTGTGAGCGCCTCTATAATTCGCTTTTCCAGTTTCTTTTCATCCATTTCCCTCTTGGGCGAAAGAGCTTACCTGATCGTTGCGCGCGTTGTGAATGTTGCAACGCTTTTACCTGCCCCAGTGCCCAAGGTGATCGGTTTTTCTATTTTTCTGCCGAGATTCCGCGTGCCGCTTCAGTGCAGCCACTTTGTGGCTCAAGAAAAGTGGCGCGCAGCGCACACTCGCTAGCTCCGTGAATAAAGCGAGAAAGCGTGCGATGAAGAATTCACGATGCCTGTCAAGGGGTGATCGAACTTGCCCAGGGAAGCCATAGAGAGAGTTTCACAGAACGCGAGCACAGCGCTACGAACCCCTGCCCCATTTTTACACTCTAAACAGAAAGGAGTAAAAAATGGAGTAAGCTGTCCTCTAGCGCACCCCCTTTTTATAAACGGGACTGCGTTAGAAGACAGATTACTCCCTTTTTATTCTCATATAGGTGTATTCGTGTTTAGAGTACGGAGCGACAGCTGCATATGAGATTTTCTGCGAAGTGAACGGCGCCACTTTTGATGTTGCCGCTGGTGTAATATGTTGTGACCGAAAACTGCCGCGTGCTGGCGACCAATGAGGATGCGGGCCAATGTTGAGAATGCTGGCCAATGAGAATGTCGGCCTATGTTGCGAATGCTGGCCAATGAGAATGCTGCCCAAAACTGCAAAATTCTGGCCAGCGAGAATATGGAGCTATGTCGAAACACTGGTCAATTAAAATGTTGATCAATGTTGAGAATGCCGACCAGTGAGAATATTGATCAATGCTGAGTATGCTGAGACTGTTGAAAACGTTGACGAATGAGAATGGCCCTGGAGTAGGGGCGGTTGAGAATGTGCCATGTGGCACAATGCGGTTCTGCTGGAGTGGGCACTCCAGGTCGATAGAGTGGACACTCTTGAGGGTGAGAGGACAAGGAGAGGGAAGAAGAGATCCTTATAAAACCTTCTTTAGGCAGTCTATAGACTGTCCATATACTCTTGTCTATAAAGTCTATAGACTTTCTATAGACAAATCCTATAGACTAGTTTATATGTAGTACGAACCCTATGGACAGTGTATAGACAATCTATAGATTTATGGCCATACACTTTCCCCAGGTGGTCGAAATTTTCGGAGCTCTTTACTCTGGCGTCCCTAATAACCTGAGTCGCTTTGGGACGTTAAAACTCCACAGACCAAACCGAAGCAACTCTCAGTAGACTTTAGTCTATGACAGTCTATAGACTATGAATAGACAAAGGATTGGTCTTTAGGGAGGCGAATGAGTCCTTATGAAGTCTATAGGCAGTCACTAGACCATTACTATAAGGGCGATGGCCCAGCTATCTCTGTTACTTCGGCTCGAATGAGGTGGAATTTTGAGAGCTTCATGCCCAGCCTTCCTAGGCATCAGCAACTGCCGTCATCTATTCGTCACCAACAACGGAGAACGCGATATTCAATGTTAATATTTTTAACGCGTAAATTTGAGAAAACTAGGCAGTCTCGAGAGATTCTGCGTGAACTTGGTAATTGTAATGGCCGACTCTTCCTCCTCGCTGCAAAACCTAGCTTGTAAAATGCTCCCTACGCTTGCACTATTACCGACGGCCGTAGGAAATCAATACATGTACCGAAAATTCAAAATTCTCGCGCTGATCTTGAGTGTTCAACGTTAGGTGGAACGTTGTGACGGCTGTGCAAACAAGAACCGTTTGTCCTGATTTCCTGGCCTTGTTACAGGTCCAGACGCTAAAGGCTTGTGCGCAGATCATGTTCGTCACCTAAAGTGACGTGAGTATCCCGTGACCATCATGAGTGACGTCATCTTCGGTTCTGCCGCATTGGTCACATCCCCCATTGTCGCTGGTCCTATTAATTGGTCATCAGGCTAATTGTCAAGGGGCCCATTAATTGCCCTTGGGCGAAATGAGCCCTCGCACATAGCTATGATCTGCTCCGCATGACCACATGACCTTATGACCTCCAGGAAGCGTGTGACTTTCATGACTCCACCACACAACAGGACCCCTCAAACAACTGGCGCTGAAAATTTTGCATGAACGCCCTTCAAGTTGCTTAAGCATCTTTCACTTTCGGGTTTCACAAAATCGTACGTACACAAAATATGCACCAGCACGCAAACATCAAAACCGTGCTGTGTCTATATATGAAAGGAAATAGGTTTCACATTCTTGCCTAACATGAAGTCAAGCACCGTGAGTACAAAAATCTATGGCGAAGTGAACAATGGATGAAAAGTCATAGCAGGAATTCATTGCCTGTAGTGTAACCCAAAAATGCAGGCTTTTAGCACCGAAATGCCGGCATGCGCAAGATAAAAAAATTGCCTTGGAGCTTTGAAGGTCGAAGGCTACCTTACCAGAAATTACAGGACAGTTCGAGGCTTCTCTAAACCACTGCCGAATATTAATGCTAGTTAACTGTTTACTCCATGATTGTCCCCTCTTACCTAATGTAACCCCGAAAGCGATGGTATAAGGTGATCGCGAAATGCATATGTACCCAACTAAATGAAATCCCTTTAATTTTCACCTCTCTGGCTAAGGTTCTTTCCCAATATCCCTTAAGGCACAGCCTCCTCTCTCCACCTCAACAGTAATCAGCCCCGTATTTCCACACACAAAATCTGGTCATCTTGTTAGGTATTACGAAAGTAAGGCAAGCGTTTGACCAGAGAGCTAAAACTTTCTCGCATTCAATTTACCCTTGGTTCGTGTTTCTGTTTTATTTCTTCTTTTTCTGCCACCTAAGTTCTTCGTGTCCTCACCTTTTCGCCTTTATCCCGCCAAAAGAAAAAAACAGAAGAGAAAAAGAAAACGTCGCAGCGAACAAGCGACGTGCCTACGAATACGAAAGAAAGGACCACTGCCAGGAAGAAAAGAATGATACACAGAAGAGAAAAAAAGAAAAAAAAGGTGATCTAGCGCAGGAACTTAATCAACGGCGCCAGCTTGGCCAGCTATTATATTACGCATGTA
Source organism: Amblyomma americanum (assembly GCA_030143305.2). NCBI lineage: Eukaryota > Metazoa > Arthropoda > Arachnida > Ixodida > Ixodidae > Amblyomma > Amblyomma americanum. Next base: position 88,408 of record JARKHS020000855.1, on the reverse strand, counting down.
AGATGGAGTTCGTGGGAATAAAGAATACAACACCGAAGAGCAACGCGACCAGAGGTAAAGAAAAAAAGAAATAAATTTCGCGGTCTTCTTGACACGAAATCGCAGTGCGCACAAAGACGCGCCCGATCGACTTGGCAGCGCACTAATGACGAGAATAGGAAGCGACAGAATAAAAAAGAAAAAAAAGAAGTTGAAGAAACGTACGTTAGTAGCGAGAGAAGACAAGTACCAAATGCAAGAACGAAGAGGAGACGAGAAAAATGAAAAAAAAAAGATCCAGAAAATACGGCTCAAAATTCTGCGGTGAGTGCAGTGACACGTCAGGCGAGATATCGACTGCCCGCGGCAAAAAAAGCTCGGCCAAGCGTACACAGCCTGCCCTGTATTACACGGGGAAATGAAAGCTCCGCGCGCTCGGACGAGGTGATGTTCGTGATTAACATGAAACGCTCGAGGATGTGATTAGCGGAGGTAATTATCTTCGACGTAACGAGCCGACATCCCCTCCTTTAATTCGTTTATCAGTGCCGCTGGCGCCAGCGCTCGAAGCAGCGAAGCATGAAGATATTAGCAAAAACAAAAAGACAGCTTTCAGAGTGTGTAGATTATTGCGAACATAGAAAACAAATGCACTGGTAGGAGTCGTCTTCGCGAGAGCTCTGGCGGTCGAGCACAGGTGGCCCTGCAAATACGTTGGTTTGTTCGCAAGCTTGGGCGAAAACGGTTCCTCCTGAATTACCCGCAGTTGATTGCGTGGTACCCAACGGGAGAGCTTATTACTCCTAACGTATAGGGTATGTCGGCACAGGTTTCGCACACAGTGATGACTAGGAAAATTAAGGGGATCGATAAGGCGCACCCCCCAGATACCTGAAGTCGGAAATAATAAAAAAAAGATTCATACATAATTCTCTGTCTCACGAAAGTCGCGCAGCGTCCATGAAAGCTATTGATCTGGACTTTGATGAATCTATTGGGCAGCGTTTTGAGTGACGTATATGTTCTGTTTTCGCCACTGGTTAGCCCAGCGTCTCTAGCCGATCATTAGCCCTTATTATGCAAAGAAAGCTGATGAATTCGATCACTGGTTGTTTTATCATCTTCAGGTCGAATGTACACAATATCAAACCGTGGAAAATAGTTGTATATAGTTTAATCATCCCCCCCTCCCCCTTTTTTTTTCAGAGGTTTGGTTTAGTCGCCCGACTAAACTCCCGCCACGGTCGGTGTTGCCGGAGTCCCTCAATACATTTTTTTGTAGTGCCCGAGTCAGTCAATATTGGGAGAAATTAAGGTTCGGGATCTCGTTTTGAGTCAGATTATTTTATCCGGGGCTGAACAATTTCAGTGACTGGCGAAGCGTGATAGTCGACCGGTGGTTCGGGATCGTGTTTCAATTCCATTTTCTCTATAAGGTGTGTTTTAGAGGCCTTTATGATTAAGCCTGTGGATCATACCGTTCTCAGTGAATTCTTCGAATGAATTAGTCTATATTGAGGTCGCGGCGATGGTTGCATAGTACCATGGCTCTGAAGATATTAATGTTTAATTCGGTATGTCTCTGATGCGCCTTAATAAAATGACAAAGAATGTTCGTTGCTTTGTAAATGAAGCATTTCTTTTAAGTAAACGCGGAGATTGCTGTTACTCTCGGAGAGACAAATTTTGAATTCAGAGCGACTCCCTGTCGACATGTTTGATTTATGTGATCAGATATAACGACAGTTATTCGAAACGATCGGCAGATCCTTGTCAGCACAGCATCTGTACATCTTTTTTAATTCTATTCAGTTCGTTTATTTAACATCATAAGGATATCGGGTGCGCCGACAAAAAAAAAATCTGAAGGAAGACTTGACAGGGATTGACGCACCCTTAGATTCAGTTCGCAAATTTTTACTCAATATTTACAGCCCCTGAGCCCCGCCTTTCGACTACCTTCGCGGTTTCTCCTAAATAGATTGGACAAACTCCTTATTATTTTGTACAGTGTTTAAAACCTACGCCCCTTCGCTGATTTAGCTATATGTCATCTTATCGCGTCATATTATCAAGGCGTCCAGGGACAGAGGGTCAGCTTATTTCTTTGGAAGCGAAAAGCTCCACTACGCTAGGTAAAGCAGTCGTCGCGTAGGCCGGAGAATGACCTTGAACGACCTTCAGCCCAACCACGTTAACCGTGTATGATCACATGTGGTACAGTTATGGTGTCGAACCCTTGACTTCTGACCTTGTCCCATAACCTTTAGTTGAACTTTGACCCTTGATCTCTGGCCTTTGAGATTGGGTGGCCTTTGGGTTGACCTCTGGTCACGTGATGGCATCCGATGGGCGTGATGACATCCCTGTCACAATAAATCATTTGGTTGCCAGTTAGCGCAAGTGTACATATTTTTCACTCGCGTCCCGTCTGTTAGCGTTGTTCTGTCGCGTCTGTCTGGTATGCTCTGTCCGCAAGGAGCGCACCACTTTCGGATCTGTGGTATAAAGTCATGCAGGCGAGGCAAAGCAGCCGTCCTCGTTCACCCAACCTTTACAAAAATGGTCTGTAGACAGTCTATAGACTTCTTATAGACTCTATTGCCTTCCTATAGATATTTCTCTTTTTCTATTCATAGTCGATAGACTGTCCATGGACAAAAGTCTACTAAAAGTATATGGCCATAAATCTATAGATTGTCTATTGACTGTCTATAGCAATTGTATTGCCTATAGACTGTTCTCTAGGGTTTGTCTATAGAGAGTCTATAGACTTTATAGACAGAACTACATGGACAGTCTACAGACTGTATAAAAATTTTTTGTAAGGGTAAAGACAGAATACGGGGACAATACGTGTAGCACACCAGTGGCCGAACTTCACTGGAAAGTACTGTACTCATGGCAACAACCACATTCCGAAAGCTAATTTGAACCCACTGCTTTTTCCATTACCCGTCTTCTCTTTTATTATGACTGAGATGAACATGCAAAGATTGGTTGGCTCTGGACAGTGGCCCCGGTTACTTCTTCTCAGAGGGGGTAAATTGCACTACAAGTTACAACGCAACCCACAATGCACTACTGTGCACAGTTTGATTTGATTGACTTTAAATGTTTATTAGATTCGGTACATACAACGCATATCAGTCAATAATCACAGCAGGAGTTCCGGTATCCACCGTCAGGGCTACAGCATAGAACACAATTTATAACACAACACGTCAGTGATGCTAATTGTAGCGTTAATTATTACGATTTTCTTGAGCTTTGCCTAAAAACCTGCCCCCTATGCAATGCCTCTTTCAAAGAAACCTGTAACATAATAAACTGAATTGAATGGCAGAAAAAAAGAGAAAAAACAAACAAAGTCGGCTTATTCCAGACAACGAGTGTTTCATAATCATTGTCAAATACAAGCAATACGCAAACAAAAAGTGGGATTCAGGCAGTATCGTATAGTCTGTGAGCATACAGCTCTTATGACAATGACGTTACAGCCTAAGAGAGAGGACATATTCAACGCTACGCACAGCTATTTTTATTTCTTATTTTTCTATGTAGCCGATTAACATATTTCGGTTGTGCTGGCTTACATATCAGCACATGACTCTCTTCACTGTAATTCACACCCACCACTCATCCGATATTCGCCGAAGTGCGTTGCAGAAACTTCACGTCCGGCATCCGCATTCGGTGACAGCTTGCCGCTAATGCCCCAGTCGTTACAGCTCGGTACAATGAGCGCCCCATCCATTAAGTCTTGAGAAGCGCGTTAAGCTCCGCTAAATGTGGCAGCTGGATCCGATGCTCACTATTTCGTAACGCGACTGCACTCAACTATCCCCGCTAATCTGATTAGGCTGCCGCGCAGTCCGTTCGGAGATCCAACAATCCTAATATCGGTCGTAGTGACAGTAGCATCAATACTCATGATAATGCAGGCATACGCGGGTTCAACAAAAAATAAATAAACGTCCACGAAGGACTTCCATGCAGTCGCATATGAATAAAAACAGTGCAACAAACTGCAGAATAAATATATAGAAAAAAGATTGCATGAAAGAGTGAACCCAAGTTCGTGTTGTTAAAACAGCGAACGTATAGAAAAAAAAATCGAGGGATCAAAGCGTCGCGTGGAAGGCAAACTGCGCGGGGCTGCTTAATGGGAAAATAATTAGCGCACCAGGAGGTACTCGTGAACCTCTCCAAGCAAGGCGTTCGTTCGGCGTTCGATTGGGTGCCGGGTGGTTCATCACGCTCGGGGGAAAAAAAAAAAGCAGGAAACCCCACATGAATTCGACGGCTCCTTCGCGTCCCCTCGATACGCGAGTTTATATATTAGTCGCGGGAGAAAAACAAACAATAGCAGTCATTGTATCGATCATTGGTCGCAGTCGCTCGTTATCGTTCGCTGCTCCGTCTCACACCCTCGTCATGAACTCGATGATGAATTAAAGAAAAAAGGCGGAAAATGAGCGCGATAACGCTCACCCACTCGTAAAACGCTGATGATGGCAAAGAACCGATGACTCAAGCGCCTAATACACGACGCCATGATTTGAAAATTTCAAACCCTCTCTCTCTCGCATGCCGCAGTAATTTGCCGGCGCCACCAGAACCAGCACCAGCAGCAGCGCCAGGCTGTTTGGAACTCTGACGGGTGTGTCCCTTAACGTGCGATCAGCTCGCTACGCCGTATACTTACACAGTTCGGTGCAGCACCTTCGAAGCTGTCGCCACCTCTTGTCGAATCAGCTGGCAGAATCCGCTTCACATGCGTTTAGTAACTTCGTCAAAGTCCGCAAGTTTTGTTACCAGTTTTAAGTGTTCAATGGTGCATCAAACTTGTGCAGAGCGCTAGAACTGCGCCCTGCAGAGGATTGTATTGTATTTTGTACTATACTATACTATACTATACTATACTATACTATACTATACTATACTATACTATACTATACTATACTATACCTATACTATACTATACCATACCATACTATACTATACTATACTATACTATACTATACTATACTATACTATACTATACCATACCATACATACTATACTATACTGTACTATACTATAACATACCATACCATACTATACTATACTATACTATACTATACATACCATACCATACTACTCCATACTATACTATACTATACATACTATACTATACTATACTATACTATACATACATACTATACTATACTATACTATACTGCATTGTATCTTTACCGTGCCTGTATTTACATCCATATATTTACGAGAAAAAGTTACATGTCTGCAAAAACATTCATGCTTTTTAAAAAAGTACGACAAAGTTGCAACAACTAGAATGCTTTCGGAAAGCAAATTTCAGTAGCAGTAGATAGCTTTGATGTGAGGTCTTATATCTTATGTCTACGTGTGGCTGTACTTTCTCGCAAACGTTGTCCCTAAAACCCACCTGTTGCAGTTAGGTGTCGCTCTGTTTGCTGAGCGGTGCGCACGAGTCCTTCACACAAGTCTGACGGGCACTGTGGTTTGATTTGCATCAAACTTAGCTGGCATACAAGCAGATTTAGATTCCTCGTCTTCTGACTGTCACTTCACCCGACCTCTCCACCATTCTCCTCATTAAAAATGTCTCTCTCTCATCTCCACGGCCTGACTCAGTTACAGCAGCGGGAGCCTGGTAACTGCGCATCCACCCCATATATGCAGGAGGTAGGTACTGGGTTCGAATCCCGGCGCTACCGGGAGACAAATCGGGTTTCTGATGGCCACAAGCATCCTCCAGCCAGGCACATGTTTTTTTTTTCTCAAGAAAAAAAAAGATAAGAAAATGTGGCACCCAGTTCTGTGATCAAAATCACTCTGATTGCCAAACGGCCCAACCATGTCATTGGAGATGTAAGGAAGTGCTCAAAATCCTACACAAAGCCGTTAAAAAACGCACGGTGCTCTATTTTGTCGTCGCACGTCGGAACAACGTCCCGCCTCTCTGCGCGCTCCAAAGTTTAGCAGCGCTGCACATAATTCACATATATTGAGGTGCGGAGGCACGCCACGTGCGCGGAGCAATTAATGCTCTTCCGATGCCCGCCGGTGCTGCCTCCACGGGTTCATAAGCACGGAGACGCCATTTTGCTTAATTGCTCGTCGTAATCAGGCGCCGCGGATCGGGCCAGGCTCGCCTGTGAGTGCATACACCACTGCCCAGTTCCCAGCGAGCTCTTTCCCCAGCTGCGCCTATCCCGTCATGCACTCGAACGAACTCCGGCGAAGCGAGTACGAGTTGTCTGCTCACGCGGAAACGCGTCGAGTATTATGCTCCGCGCGCGATAGACAGTCCTGTTCGCTCTATTGGAATATATATACCGCCGCTCGATTCGCTGCTTCGGGCGCGAGTATGCGCAGTTGGCGGGGAAGTGATTCGTTGCAAAGCGCCTAGGCGAATCGACGCACTGGAGATTCGCGAGAGTAATCAACTCGGAATTGCCGGAAAAGTACAACAGCGTCGTTACGCGTGTAATTGACATGTCTGAATATGGGCGCTTCTGTCGGTCGTTCACTGAAGTTTGTGCTGCTTCCCCCCCCTCTCTCTCCTTATCCACTTAAGAAAAGATAGTATTAAACTAAGAGAACGCGAACAGCTTGCTCACTCCGGCCCATCACGGTGTAGATGTAGTAATTACGTGTAGCCGTGGAATTGATGCTACGCAAGCACTGTGTATTTGTTTCTCTTATAGCAAGTCGCTATAGAAATTTCGTTGCTAAAAGCTGAACCTCGTTATAACGAAATTGAAGGGGCCCGGCGATTACTTCGTTACAGCCGTAGCTTCGTTATAGCCCGTGTTGACCGAGCTTCCACGGAAAATTGTCGTGTCTTCATTACATTCATTGTTTGTTTATAAACCGTTTCGTTATAACGAGTTTCGACTGTATACACTTAACTGTACTTTGTAATTCTTGTATGTGAAATCACAACACTGTGAAAAGCTGGACAGACTTGTTTTTGTTCTTTGTGGACGAAGAAAAAAAAGCAGCTGTAGCAAATATATTTAAGCGTAGTGGTGTTGGTCTTACAGCAATTTTCGCATAAAATTTTCGTTTCCACAGAGGAGTTGCTGTAACCGGGGCTCACCGTTCTTGTTTTCACCCGTAATCCTTTCAAGCGAGCTTACATTGTCACATCGAACTAGCAGGGGCTGTAATGAACTTTAAGCGCAAGGACGGCGGGGGAGGGTATAATCCAGAGGAGCGCTTTTGACTGCCCTGCAGAAGGCTGAGACGTTTAAAAGGAAGGAAAAAAAAGCGCCCACGAGCACTTTGCGCTAAAACAATTAAGCTGACTAAATATCGCTTGCAACCTCGTCCAGGCGGTCCTGCTAATCAGAAAGAACTCTGGCTTAACGTTAACCTGAATTTTATTAACATGGATTATGCACGGGCACCAAGTGAAGACGTCCCTGCGCGTTGGCCCTAGAGGTATGCACAAAGGCAGGCTTTGGGTGGCCAGAGCCTCTTTCAAGGCAGAGATTTCAGGCCCGTTACAAATAAGGTAACTGAAATCGCCCAAAGCGACATGGTCTTTGTTTAGAAAATCCTGCGCTGTTTGTTCACATCCCACGTGCATTCATTGCCAAGAATACGCCTTCCATGGTCAGATTCTATAGATGAGCCTTTGAGTTGTTACGCGGAGCTTAAGAGTGGCGTGGAAAGGGAGAGGAAGTGGGGTAAAGGTGGTGCGATTTTCACTGTCGCTTCATTGCCCTGGATAAGCGCGAAAAGTCTGGGAGTTAATTTTTCAATTATAAATTAATTACAAAATCCAAGGGCCAAGCCCTCGCTTCCCAATGTGAACAAAGGGTCGCGCACTTAACTGGCTTCCACTAATAAGCTTTTCATATGGAGTGGAGAGGAAGGAACGCCTATCACTTTGGTACACTTCCTGTCATTAAATGCAGAAAAATTGCGAATTACAGAAATTTGGCATGAGTTAAAGGGGTACAGGAACAAAATTTCGAAAGCAAACAAATTGTATGATTTGTTTCACAGGCGTGAAAGGGATGCCTTCTAGCAAGCTGCATGCGCAGGCGTTGTGTGGAACGTAACTGAATATGGTTCTGAATGTTGTCTGAGGAGCCGCTCGGCATTTCGACCCGCATCCAGTGACGTAAAGGTGACCTGCCATAAATATTGTGACGTCATCTAACCCAGCTGTGAACAGCCAGTGTTTGCCGGCAACGTCGACGTGATCAGTAATGTGGTAGTCCAGGTTGGCCGGTCGATCGTGACGTTAAGGTGCAATTCAGCGCTGGCGCCGACCGGGACTGAAACTGCCGGTACAAATCGTTGGTAATTAATTCTTAAAAGTGCGCACTGGTGTTTTGAGCTCATTTTCACGATTAATAGGCCCGTAAACCACTTTCAAGGCAAAAAAAAAAAAACGGACACCCGGAGACTTTGTGTCTGTACGCCGTTAAGAGATGCGAGCGAATTGATCTTGAATCAAAGGAATGAATTCTCACCGTGCGATCAGCTAACAAAAAAATTCCTCGTATCGATAATTTTCTGCGCATAGCGTCAAGACACCTAGAGGCAACACATTACACAATAGGCCGCCTCGGTGGATCAGTGGTTATGACCCCCGCGGCTGCTGACACTAAAAGACTCGGGTTGGGTCCCGGCCGCGGCGGTCGAATTTCGAAGGAGGAAAAATTCAAGGGGGCCGTGTACTGTGCGATGTCAGTACACGTTAAAGAACCTCAGGTGGTCGAAACTTCCGGAGCCCTTCACTACGGCGTCCCTCATAGCCCGAGTCGCTTTGGGACGTTAAAGCCACCGTAAACTAAATAACATTATACAGTGTTGCCATAAGCGGTCCATTTGCGTACTGCGTGCCGATTCCCCGTGAGCTTGAACATCCAGTGGCGTTTTCCTTACGGCGATACTATTAAGCTTCGAACGCATCAGCCAATTACTAGGGCAGTGAATGATAAGCAATACAAGCTCTTCAAGCTTGAATGCCTCCGCCGTAGATCAAGACAAACAGGATACATGGCTACAAGCTCTAAAGTAGAATTTTGTGCGAGAACTGAGCTGGCGCGGCAACAACCTCCATGAAAAAGCAAGAGATAACGACAACTTATCGATCCACCCGTAATGCGCCTATCTACAGGCACCATTTGCGTGCCTATGAGATCGACGACACTGGGTGAACGTGAGCACAACAAACTTTGCGCGTTCTAAGAAGCAAGGCAGGCCTCACAGGAGGCGTGCGCTCAAAGGGCCATTAGCATGGGCGTTCAGCTTCAGCTATACTAGGTCACACAGCTCGCGATTACACTACACCTGCTAAAGAAGCACAGAGCGCAATCAATCTTTTTCACCGAACCGACCTGGCTGCAGTCACTGAACGGAAGATTAACCTTTGAAGATGGGACAGCCGGCCATCAGAGCGATTACGCTCGACGTATAGTGTACTTGTGGCTCTGCTCCGAAGTTTGCTGCGACCTTGCCCTATACGCTGATCGAAGCTGCAATTTTCGCGGCTGCGGTGTTTCATGCGTCGAAGGCATATTAAGGTTAAGGCAGCATATTTGGATAGTTATACAGAGGCTATAGTTTTAACGCTGTCAGTACATAAATAAGGCGTACAAGAATAATTCAAGCACTTGGGTTTACACATCATTATTGACCCTTTCAGGCGCTCTGTATAAAGCTGTATACATTGCGAAATTTGCATATTTTCCATTTTCATGGAGTGTGCTGCAGTTAGCAGTGCTTTCTTTGAGACTAGCACAATTAATATTGTAAGAGGGGATTTTGCACCTTCGACATACTTGTGTAGTCAGACATTTTCATCCAGCAATATTTTTTTCTGCGCTAATAGTGTCATCAGCACCCGTGAAAAAAATAAATACACGCAATCTCCTCACTCCTCTCTAGCCCAGAGCTCGCGGATACTTATGCCTCGATGTTACAATTTTTAAACATTGTGATCCTTGCTACAAGATTTTGTATATTCGTGTTGTAAAAAAAAACAACTTTTGTTATTTTGCGTTGCGAACCTGATTAAATGGTTTTATTCAGTCTTGCGTAGAGGATTTATCCAGAAAAAAAATAATGAAGAGAAATGCCGAATGGCTTGCAAGGGTTAAGGCACGGCCTCATTTCAGGTACTTCCGCATCAGTTATTCGTAATGCGCCCTGAAGTAAAGAGATGAGTTCAATGTTTGCACTCACATGAGCTGCATACCCAGACCTATGAGGTATGGCAATAATGTAATGTCAGTAAGGGCAGTAGTAAAAAGAAAAACAGACTGTTAGTATTGGGCAGTAGAATCAGACGGATGTACCAGCACAACTGAAACATACTTCTGCTTGATGAAGGTAACAGTAGCGAACACGACACTTGTACTTCAGCTGCAATAGCAGACAGAAGATGACGCAGACAGAAGATGAAGATGAACGAGTGCTGCAAGGAAGGCAAAATTAGCAACAACTTTGTTTCAAAGCTGCAAACGTGTTTCTAAACGCTCGGCTTGAAAGAAAGTGTAATTATGGTTTAAATATAGTAAGTGAATGCGAGAAACGAAACGGGTTCAACGTTGATTCGCTTCTCTGCTATGTAGCTGAGAAAAATGGGCTCATTTTCGCCTGAGTGGCAACGCTGGTTGAAAGCAGGAATACGTTTTTCTGCAGAGAAGACCGAAGATATTATGGCCCACATTTGTGGGATAAAAATCGAACCGAAAGAATGAACGGGGCGCAAGGTGAAAGCATTTTCAAAGCTGTGCCATGAGTAGTATCGGTCAGAGATTGGGGGACAAAATATTTCACTCTCTGCAGCTTTTGCAGTGCGAAAAATCCTTGTGAACGAGCTACTTCTGGGGAAGACTTCGAAGGCTGGCGTGTCTGGTGTCAGCTAAGAAATACGTCAGGCGGCGACAGAACTCGCTTTAAGCGAGGATATGAGGTTCAGTTTTAATCGAACAGGTTGTTCCTACATCTTGAGTTTGGAGGATGTACCACGAAAAATAAACAAACAAAAAATACGAATGCGAAGGAAGATTTTCCGGCCATAAAAGTACATCCTCCTGATACATTTCCGCAGGACTCATTTAGCTGATACTTGTGGCAATATCGCAGTGCTTCGCATTTCCAATTAATTACGCATCAGGCTTTCATCAGCTAAACTTAATCAGCTCATTAATTGAGCTGGAACGACGGCTGCTTTTTCCAGCTAGTGGTTCCCGGATCCATTTACAAATTGCGATAAACATTTCTTTGCCACCAAGTTCCTGTTTTCAACGCTTCGAGCTATATTGATATTCAGACGACATTGTTATACTTACGCAGGAAGAAAGTTAAGTTCAAGTTCAGTTTCCAGAAGCACGCAGTGAGGAAATAGGGCTGCTGTCGAAGCTGGATTACCACTGGTGTGATCAGCTTACAAAAAAAGATAAAACGAATAAAAGCAGTGCAAACACTCCACCGTGTTTTCCCTTATCACCTAGAGTAAGGAATGGTTTGTCCTGCCGGACAGAATCGCCGCGGTAAAGGGGCGGCGGCGGCGGCGCCGGCAGCAGCTTGTTCGTGTCCACCGGGGAGCTCTCCTACCCAGGGAGAGACGCATCATTAAACCCCTTTCTTCGCACTCTCGCCGGACAGCCTTGAGCGGAACAAGCGAGCCCTTAATAAGACGGAAGCCTCTCAGCTCGTTTCCACTGGCCTCAGGTTGAACGAACCGAGACGCGGTTACTCGCCGCCTTCTGCGTACCGCTTTCACTCGGGAACTAGTGGCGGGGTCTTATTAGCTGCACTCGCGACGCATTTAGGTGAAACGCGTGCTACATGCTTTTTCTTTGCCACCTTTAACTGTCTAATTACACCGCGGTTTTAAAAAGCGTTTGAAAAGAAGTAGTTAGGATTTTAACGTAGTTAAACCAAGCAGACTTGCGAAAGGTTGTGTTCATTCTCCGCCTTTCTAGCATCTGCACGCAACCGCGTTTCTCGCTCTTCATCTTCTCACACTCCACTCGGCGGCAGCTGGCGCGACGCCCTCCTCCCATTGGCTGCAGCTGGCGCGACGCCCTACTACCATTGACTACAGCTGGCGCGACGCCCTCCTCCCATTGGCTACAGCTGGCGCGACGCCCTCCTCCCATTGGCTACAGCTGGCGCGACGCCCTCCTCCATTGGCTGCAGCTGGCGCGACGCCCTCCTCCCATTGGCTACAGCTGGCGTGACGCTCCTCCGAACTTACCCGAGCTTACCGGTTACTACTCCGAGGCTTCACATAATATTCTTGGTTAGGCTTGACCCTATGATTTAGCACTAAAACAGTGAGCAAGAAACCGAATGTGAGATGAGATGATAGCGAATTTTTATGGCGCGAGAGCATCTGTGGCCAAAGAGCGCCATGACACAAGGTATTTTTCGCTTGCTCAAGGTGGGGTCAAAGAGCCATTTTCCAAGAATTTCACCCTAAATAAGCCGAGAACCAAGCAGGGGAAAGCTTGTACCCATTGTATCACCGGTGGGTACCCTGCGGCACTGGGGATCGAACCCCGCACCTCCCGCATGCGAGGCGGATGCTGAACCACTAGGCCACCGCTGCGGTTAAGAAACCGAATGCACATACTTTCTCTGTTTCCAAATGATCTACGCTGCACACCAACTGCTGAAACACACACTGCGACTGCGCAATCACAACTTTACTGATAGAAGTTGACAATTTCGAGGTTCAAAGGTGAAGTTCACCCTGCGTCAGAGGACTTGAACACATGGCGGCATCTTTTATTACTTCCGCAGTTGTCATGGAACTGAGGAGATCAGCTTTTACTTAGGCTGATTTTGCCAGACGAAAGTCATCCTTTAAGAAATTGTATTAGGGTTTATCTCTGCGGTCATGAAAAAGCATACTGTATTGCACGAGCTGAGCAGTTATTTCGTTATCAGTAGTTTACATATGACACAACCACTCCACCGATAGTTTCAAGAAGTCTTGAACTGCTGAGTGTGGTCACGTCTTCGCCAAAGCTGAACAGTGGTGTCGTCGTTCGTCACCGCATATCTCAGAAAACATATTTAAAGTTTAAGCGTTCCCGTGAATCCGGAAAGTAACTTCTGCAGCCTCAAGTTGAAGAGACCTTTTACTGCGAAAGCGTTACTACGTACGTACGTACCCCCCCCCCCCCCCCCCAAGAAATCTATCGTCTGCTGAAGTAAAGCCTCCAACCCAAAGCCTACACCCTCAACCTCCACCCTTCACTTTTCAGAAGCACCACCCATCAGCTACCACTCCACCATAACCTCTGTCTACAACCCTTACAAAAACTTCTTTAGACAGTCTGTAGATTGTCCATAGACTTCTGTCTATAAAGCCAATAGACTCTCTATAGAAAAACCCTAGAGAACAGTCTATAGGCAATACAAATCCTATAGACAGTTTATAGACTATCTATAGATTTATGGCCATGCACATTTAGCAGACTGTTGTCTATAGACAGTGTATAGACTATGAGTAGACAAAATAAATATCTATAGGAAGGCAATAGAGCCTATAAGAAGTCTATAGACTGTCGATAGACCATTTTTATAAGGGAAGGGGCTGCCTGCCCACCCACCGCCACTCTCGATCCACCGTCCCGCAACGCCTTCACCTTCCAAGCTCTAATCACCACACCTCCACCCAACTGTACCCTCCAGAAGCGCCACCCATCCCAAACCCACCCTCCTCCACCCGCCACAACAAGGCCCCCACCCACTAGAAGCCCAGCAGCGGAACGAAAGAGCAACGGCGAAACCGAATTCAAAGTATCAAAGCTAGCTGCCCTACCGAAGCACTACCCGTCAGTCACCTCCGCACCCTCGTACATAGGGGGCTTCCACTCAAAAACCTTCGATTCATCTCCGCCCACCTTCACCCGCGTCGAAAAATTCTGTGCGTGTGCGAAGCCTCGGCTTGGAGTAAAAGCACTCGTTAGAGTAAAGGCATCAAAGTAATCATCAAGGTTAAAACCAACTGCCCTCGCAGAACTGTCGCGTCAGATGTCTGATCATCCCGTATTTTTTTCTTTTAATGCAAGAACATCAGGAGGCCCATGAAGGCGAGAGCTGTGTGGAGCCTGCACCTGTCAACTGTACCAGGTGGTGCTCAGGAATATTTCTCTTTCCGCACCTTCCACCTGCCACGGTGGCAGGTGTAGAGAGAAGGGAGAGGCCTTGCCAAGAATGGTTCAGCAAAAATGAATAAAAGAAGCGATTACACATAGAAATCGAATAAGGATGCAATCAGAATTGCAATCGAAGGGGGAATTTTAATATAATCAGATTGGAATGAGTAGATTGGTGAGAGGAAAACAATGGAATCGGAATTACAATAGAATCACAATTTCAAGACACTGGCGAGTGAAAGAAAAATTATGTCGCATTTCCTCCGAACCGATCCGATTAATCACACCAAACTTTTTTAAAAAAATTTTAGATGGCAACTCCTACGGTGTCTGGCAACAGAAATTACGGGCTCTCATTAGTCATTAAAAATGCTTAAATAACTCCCCAGTTTGCACGAGGTAACAGTAGCTCTTATACGAAGAGCAATAGTCTGTAAACGGAAATATACTGGAATTTCAAATCGGCGCTTCATTTATCAAGCAATAACGGTAGACATGTGGAATTTCAATGAAAAAAAAAATATACACACGAAAATATCGTTTCTTATTCGGTTACACATGAAAGGGGACATAGAAACGGTGTTTAACAGCATGCTTCGCACGAGGCTTGCCTTTTCTCGCTCGATTATTCGAGATAACGGGTCAGGGATGCGGCGGCCTGGCCGCCGGGTCCGCCCATGGCGGCATGCACGCCCGAAGGCAAGGGGCGCGCAAACGTCAATGCGCCGCGCCTAAGCCACGGACACAGTGCGTGCATCTGCTCAGATTATGCGCTTTCCGACTACCGCCCGCCCGGGAGCCTGTTCGGAATCGGGCGAAGGCCGACCGGCATACACCCTTCCTTCGATTAATCCGCTGCATATGCACGGCGGCAAGCCGCGGAAACTTAATTCAGGGCCCAGATCTCACGACATGCCATGATTCCAGCCGGAACTATCGGTTCAGGGAAGAAAGCGGGTGCACTGTGGATCAGCTGAAATTATTGTTCGCACGGTATCTGCAACTATTTCGCAGCGAAAACTAAGTACTTTGCCGCTGGCCTCACGCATAGGCCAGCAACGCTGCCATAGGCATCGCGTTGGCTACTTGGCTTGACTCAGGCCGTGCAAGAGTACAACACAGAGAGTGCTTGTGGGGGAGTTTTATATCCGAAAGAGGTCTTGGTTCACGGCGTTGACCATGCGGTCGTTTTGTGCCTACAGGCTTCTATCTCTCCGTCGATTTTGCCGCGGTATCACTGCGGCATCCCATCTTCATCTTCACCACCACCACCACCACCACCACCACCACCACCACCACCACCACCACCACCACCATCCTACTCATCCTACTCATCCTAATAATCATCATCATCATCATCATCATCATCATCATCATCATCATCATAAACATCATCCATCATCATCAGCCTTGACTACACCAACTGCAGGGCAAATGCCTCTCCCGTGTCTCTCCAATTAACCCTGTCCTTTGCCAGCTGCACCCACCCTTTGCCTTCAAGCTTCCTTAATCTCATCCGCCCACCTAACCTTCTGCCGCCCCCTGCTACGCTTACTTTCTCTTGGAATCCAGTACGTTACCCTTAAGGACCAGCGGTTATCTTGCCTTCGCATTAGATGCCTGCCCAAGCCCATTTCTTCCTCTTTATTTCGACTAGGATGTCATTAACTCGCGTTTGTTCCCTCACCCACTCTGCCCGCTTCCGGTCTCTTAACGTTACACCTATCATTTTTCTTTCCATGGCTCGCTGCGTTGTCTTAACTTAAGCTGAACCCTTTTGTTAGCCTTCCACGTTTCTGCCCCGTAGGTGAGTACCGGTAAGATACAGCTGTTGTATACTTGTCTCTTGAGGGATATTGGTAAACTGCCATTCATGATCTGAGAGAACCTGCCATATGCGCTCCACCCCATTCTTATCATTCTAGTTATTTCCCTCTCATGATCCGGATCAGCTGTCACTGCCTGCCCTAAGTAGACTCTTTACCACTCCCAGGCCCTCACTGCCAATTGTGAACTGCTGTTTCCTTGCTAGACTGTTGAACATTACTTTGGCGATCCCACCGGCTTGCAGCAAACAACAATCGCAGTGCGCTCTTCCTCATTCATTTTTATTACTTTTCTTGAATTTTTACTGCGTGAGCAGTATAGTCCTCTTTCGGTAAGAATCCGTGGTCAGTACGTGTGCGTGACTGCGCGCGCGCGTGTGTGTGTGTGTGAGCCCCCACCCCAGCGCTGGCCCTAACGGACCGGAGCTTCCGGGCATCATCCGGGCCCGGAAGGTGCCGATGTGCACCCACTGGTCGGTGCACCTCCGGGCATCAACCGTGAACATGCATCTTTTACCTAAGCGCCATCATCCTTCAACTCACCAGAAACTTCACCCTCCGAAAGACCTTCACCAAAACCTCACCCACCGGAAGCCCACGTTGCGGTGTACCGAAAAAAGCGACGGTGCAATCGAATGAGAGATTTCTTTCTTTCTCTTTCTCTCTTTCTTTCTTTCTTTCTTTTCTTTCTCTCTTTCTTTCTTTCTTTTCTTTCTTTCTTTCTTTCTCTTCTTTCTTCTTTCTTCTTTCTCTCTTTCTTTCTTTTCTTTCTTCTTCGTTCTTTCTTTGAAGATTTATTGTCTTCGCGCATCAAAACTACACTAAAAGGTATTGCGTAGCGAGTGTTTCCGTGGAATATGGCAGTGATTGTATGAGAAAGCAAGCAGTTGTGCCAGTGAGGAAATGAAAACTTCAGGGATAACTTCAGCTCCACCTTAAGGGTAAGACGAGATAGCGTTAATGGGTCCCTTCAGGGGCCTGGGGTCCCCTTTGCATATCACTTCGCAGACACGGATAGGTTTCTTTCTTTAACCCTCACATAACGCGTAACCTACCCTCAAGAGTACAATGCGATAGCATTAGAAATCCTTCCTGCGCAAGTGCTTCTTGAAGGAACAACGACATGCACCACATTTTTCGCGCATTCTTTTAAGAATACTACTGCTCCTCGTTTTGGAACATACAGAGTGACTGCACCCCTTTATTTTATAGCCTCAAAATGCACTTAGTTCTACGGAGGAAAGCAAAGAGCTCTAAGTGACTTCGAGTTGCTGCAGCTGAACTACCCGCGACGAAGGTAGTACTCCCTCCCTTAACGGCTGGTGTACGGAATTGCTTTTCCCGTGCAGTTGGGTGGGCGTGAAGCTGAAATAGTTTACCAGGCTTCGGCAAATATGAAGGCAAGAGAAACTTCGTTGATACTCAGTTTCCTTGACTAGATTGGTTAACGCATGATCATCCCTCTATTTTCCTTTACTTGTTCCCGTCGAGTAATACAGAAACTGGTTTTTACAGATTCGCCGATAGTTTGTGCGCAGGTGCCCGATTTTGTTTCTAGCCGGGCTTTGAACCGAAATACGGCGTTCAACAGTTCGGCGATGAAAGTGAGTAATCATGTCCCATCTTGACGCTTAAAATCAAGCTAAAATCGAGCATTGCCTTGTTTTTTAGATCAAAGCCTGAAAATGAATGCGGCGAGCTTTATCACCAAAATTGTAATGCTTGCTTTTTGAGCTAAAATGCTTAACGCTTCTTTTTCGTACAAAGCAATCCTGTTTAGGCTCTGTTGCGCGTCGTAATGGATAGATCCAGATTAACTTGCACAACTAGTTCTTTGACGTGAACCAAGACCAAAGTGCACAGCCGTTTTTTTTTTTCGGCCTCATCGAAATACGGCCGCCATAGTCGGGACTGAACAAGCGAGCTTGTATTGTGAGCTCAAAACACTCAGATGTTCGAGAAAAACAAGTGAACAAACGAATTAAAACCAGACTACATTACAGACACACAACAATGAAGCAGAGAAATATTTGATACTGCGGCGAATAATATCCACATGGAGAGAAGGAGGATGTGTGGTAAGGTTGGGCATGCGGCCATCAGGCTGAATTCGTGAATGAATCGCGAGAGGAAGGAAATGAGCCGGAAGCGCTTGTTCACAAAGTCAGGTAGATCTGAAAACATCGCGTGAAGACGGCACTTCAGGGGTAAATACCCCTCCCTCTTCTTTTTTTTTGATGAAAGCTGAAGCGAGGCCTTCATGATTCTAGCGGCGGCCTAATGATTCGAGTATATTCCTCGTATGCGGGAGGCCAGAGATCGATTTAAGTGCGGCCGGACACCCACCGGTTTTCAAGAGGAGCTCGGCTTTTGCTGTGGCGAAACGCCTAAAAAAATGCTCTTTGACCATACCTGAAGACCACGAACCTTAAGCATGGCGTTCGTTGGCACAAGCTGACCTTGCGCCATTAAAAACCGAATCGGCGTAAGCTGTATTGTAAAAGAGCGACCAGCTCAAGTCCAGTGAGTGCCCACGTAGCATTTCAGCCAAGGAGTGATATAGACTGCGTTTAGTAAACTTCACGTGAGGCGCTATAAGATACGGAAGTAATGCCCTCTTAAAGATCCTTCCAGACCAGTGGTTTATTGGTCCATATAATTAACGCTTCGTCTAAAAAGACCAAGGGCCGAAGGAATTTTTTGAACGATCAAAATATTTTTTTTCAGCACGATGTGCCTCTAGGTAGTGTCGCCGAGGCTTCAGCGCATCGATGACCGTGAGTAACGAACAACAACCAGTTTTCTAAAGTGAATAAAGCACGATCTAGCCCTTTACATCGAAAACGCGAATCACACAAGCTGCTCAAATATTGGGCGAACGTGGAAGTCAGAGAAGAAAGCGTTCTCCTCCATACGAAGCGTTCGCGTTCCATTCAGCCCTGGCAGTGCACAACAATGCATACCCGCCGACAGCCGCTCCGTACGCTTTCTCATGTACGCCGTCTCAAAAAACGAACAACGCTCGGCTGCTGAGCCAACGAGGGCAGGTCAAAGTGGCAACTCCGCAATCCTTTCTCTCCCGCCATTACTGCCTTGCTTCCCTCGCTCATGGACGGGCGGATCACGCACCTGCGAGGAGAAAGACCCAAGAAACGCCGGTGCGCAGGCTCCGTGGGGCCGCAGAGCACGCACAGAGCCCCGTAATCGTCTCCCGGCCGCGTAAGCAGCCGCTCTCGAATCTCTCTTCTAGAGAAGGAGGAGACATCCCCCCCCCCCCCCCCCCCCCCTAACCAAACCCTCTGCACCACGAAGGTTCTCGGGCTCACGTAGTCTGCGCCATGTAGCGATGCTATGCGAGCGGAACCGTCGTCACGTTGCTGCGCGAGGGGCGATGAAAATGAGATCACTGTTTTCTGAGAAGCCGTGTTCGATCCGCACTCCTCGCTGTACAGCAATGTGTAGTGTGCCCCCCCCCCCCCTTCTCTCTCCCTCTGAACGCCGGGGAACGAGCAGGTAGTGTTCGGTCGGTCTGGCGCCTGCAGCGGCAGCGGTAACACACGCTGTACAGACAACGGCTACGGCAGGTATAACGACAACAGCGGCGACGGTGGCGACGATCGAACTCGAAGCGGGGTTACTCCGCACGAACACATCAGAGTAGCACGCACACACTACACAGAACAGGTACACACTGCAGACGCGCCGGCACGCTCGATTTTGACGTCGTTATGCTGTTTCTTGCTGTTGGTGCAGCGGCGCTGTTTCTTGTTATCTCAGTGCTTTGCTTTTCCCCAGGGCGCCTCCTACATCTGCGCCCCCTCGCAGAATATCCTTCTACCTCTTCGCGTTCTGGGTAGTTCGTGACCCGAGCAGCACGCGATTCTGGGAAGGTCAGTCGATTGAGCGCCGCCATGCAACCCTCTCTTCCTTTCCCCTTCCCTTCTCTCTCTCTCTCTCTCTCTCCCCATCCCCTCTATCTACCTCTACCCTCTCTGCTCCTTCTCGTCTGCTCTTCATTTTTTTCCCCCGGCGTCGTCACCCTCCATTCCGCGCAATTATTGCACCGGTTGCAAAGCCGCGGACACGAAACAGTGCTCTTACTTCCCTCCGCTTAATGTCACACATGCTTGCGTCGCGTTATCGGACTCGCTTCGCGTCCCTTTGTTTTCACAGGCGCCTTCTTTGTCCGCGCTTTCTTCGCCGTCCGAGCGCGAGAGGCCGCGTCCGCGGGTTTTTCCGGTCGCGCGTGTAAATTAGTTTAGATTGGATTACGCTTCACGCGATTAAGCGGAGTCATGCCCACGACTGTCTTGTCTTCAGTTAGTTATGCTACCAGGGAAAGGCTAACGTAAAAAAAAAACAAAGAAATAGAACAAAATGAGCAGCTCGCGTGCAGTCTTGCCCGAGAGAATGTGAGAAGGTGACGCGCCGGAAACTCATCTGCGTGAACCCTGAAAGTGATTAGTGTGGTCATCAGCGAGATTATCGAATAAAAAAAAATGCAGCGGACACAAAAAGAGAATAAGAAAGCGAGATCGTACATGAGCGATTAACAGTAATAAGAGTCCCGCCAGCAATGACAACAATTTGCTGAATTCATCATTCGATTTGGCATCCTGTACAGGGCTCCCACAAAGCTGACACCTGTCACCGGCGCTATACGTCACAAATTGAGTGCGCTGGGTGAATTTACTCTTCCTGTTTTTTCGGATAGGAAAGGACGCTGATAACAGAGTTATTCTGCCACAATTGAAAGAGCAACTGAGGAAGAGGTGTCTAGCTTTTTAACCATCCTACACTAATAAATAAATAGTAGAATTTTATGCGTGAAACTAATAGTGGCAGAGGAGATTAAAGGGAGGGCTACTTTATTTTATCGGCTATATTTCCTATTTGCTAAAGAGCTGACCAAGCACAGCCGATAAGATTAACACGCTCTCAAGCAGCCAGTATCTCTAATCTATCCGCATTCTACGGGCGTTTACAGTAGGACTATGTCCAATTTTCAATTTTTTTTCGCGAAGAAGGCTCTAAATTGGCGCAAGAACACTCCAGGCGGGTTGAGCACCTATACTCACTCCCTGCAACTGCAGTGCACGGGATGGCGGATGCGGGGAGGTGTTGCCAATTCATTTTTCATCAGCAGCACGGGAACAAAGACGACAGGTGAGAAACGTGACCCGATGAGAAAGGGAAACGGGCCGAAAGAAAAAAAAAAGAGGAACTTGCCGGCGTCTCTGCTGTTCCTTACCGTTACTTACCCTTTGTTAGTGCTTATGAAAAATGAAGAGCAGTCGAGATATCTATCCGACTGCTCACAGCGCACAGGTGCCGCTCACCAATGTTCTTTGGGCATTCGGTCTTGCACCTGTCGGCCCACGCAGACACCTGGCGAAAATGACACCGGCTTTTTGGTTTGCTTTCATAATGCTCGGGACACATCGCCCATCCGGCATGTCGGCATCCCCGGAGTTTAAAGGCTGGTGACGCAGCTGCGGTATAGCAACACGGACAGATGGAGCATGTAAACTACAGTTGCACACGAATGAGACAGGCGCATTTCCTTCAGCACTCGGTCGAGGGCTAGTCTGCGCATACTGAGAGGAAAAGGAACTTCGACAAAGGAACAAAAACAAACAAGCAAACATGCACGATGAACACTGCACATTCTGCTTGTTCTGTATGCTTCCGTTCTTCGTCCTTGCACCTTTCGCGCGGTTCTTTTGTATGTCGAAATCCGTGCTCTCCAAAGAACGAGACAGCGAACAAACAAGCGAACGGAACGAATGAACTAACGCACCAACCTGACGAACTGAAGAACTAAGGAACGGATTAAACGAACGAACTAGTGAACTAGCGAACCAATTAAGGAGCGAACGAATGAACAACTGCACGAAATAAAGGACTAAGGAACGAACCGAACGAAGGAACCGAATGAACTAAAGAACGAGTCGAACGAATTAAACGTGTAACTAACGAACAAACGAACTAACTAGCGAATTGGTTTTTAATAATAATTGTTTTTTTTTTTGGGGGGGGGGGGGAGGAAATGGCGCAGTATCTGTCTCATATATCGTTGGACACCTGAACCGCGCCGTAAGGGAAGGGATGAAGGAGGGAGGGAGAGAAGAAAGAGAAATAGGTGCCGTAGTGGAGGGCTCCGGCATAATTCCGACCACCTGGGGATCTTTAACGTGCACTGACATCGCACAGCACACGGGCGCCTTAGCGTTTTGCCTCCATAAAAACGCAGCCGCCGCGGTCGGGTTTGAACCCGGGAACCAGCGAACTAGCGAACAAGTGAGCAAGCGAGAGAACTGGCGAACGAAAGAACCGGTCGAACCAGACAGTAAGCGAATTGAATGAATGAATGAATGAATGAATGAATGAATGAATGAATGAATGAATGAATGAATGAATGAATGAATGGAAACACACACAATCGCTCCCCCGCGCACATTTAGAGAAAGCCACATTGAGGCAGGAACCCAAATTTTAGGCCACATCAGAAATTCGCAGGGCGTGTCGGAAAAATGCACTGCTCCTGAGCAACGAGACCGCTAAATAAAAACATCCGCTCAGAACAGCTACCGCGGGTGTATAGCCTCACCTTCGGCGCACCAGCTACCGGCAATGGCGGTCTCACGGGATCTCGTTTCACCCGCAGACTCTTGACTCGGTCGAGAGCAACGCAGCCGAGAACCGTTTATTATTTTTTTTTCTTTGTATTGTTACTTCCCTACTTAGAAAACTGCGCCGAAGAGTCAAGCACCCGGGCTCTTCGAGAAAACTCCGTTCCGCCCCAAGTTCCTGCCTGGCTGCGGGCAACTCTGCTCGGTTCACGACACAAGACACGTCTGACTCAGACGCATATAGCAGCGAAGCTCTCGCGAGCGCCGTACAAGAGCCGACGGAGAGTGCTCCGGAGGCTCGAAGGAGTTTCTCTCGCGCACACACGCACATCGCACCACGCACTATAACACGTACAAACGCTTTCCGGGGCACTCTGTTCCGTTCCGTTTCGGGGGTGCGCCGCCAGGTTTCGCTTCGGTGGGAATTTCCAAAACTGCCGAACTGACAGATTCGCGCGAAATACTCTTTTCGCGAGCGCACTGCCCCCCGCCGTGAAAGCGCGCTCTCCCCCCCCCCCCCCTCCTCCCCTTCCGTAGACGCGGCCGCTTAGCTCTCTTGTAGACCAGCGTCGTTCTCCGGCTTCTGCAGTGAGCGACGTTACAGCGAGGCTTCTTCGTTTGCGG
The DNA here is from genome assembly GCA_030143305.2 of Amblyomma americanum. Taxonomy (NCBI): domain Eukaryota; kingdom Metazoa; phylum Arthropoda; class Arachnida; order Ixodida; family Ixodidae; genus Amblyomma; species Amblyomma americanum. The sequence continues at coordinate 65,179 of JARKHS020000855.1, read as the reverse complement.
TTTTCTGCATTACCCACCACCTCACACCGTTACTGTGCACCTTTTTCTGGCCTGTCATTTTCCTCAGCTTAGCATTCTATTATGTCCGACCCATTCTCATTTTCTTCTGGTGATGTGTACACGTAGGGAAGTAGAAAGCGGCGCTGTCCTTTTATTTTTTTTTGTTTATTTTACTGAATTTAGAAGACGTCTCTCGAAAGCCCTCCAGAGCCTTTGTATACCGATGTGTGCGTTTTCCGCGCAGTCACGTGACTTCAAAGAAACAAGACGAAACAAAAACTGCCAGCCCCGACATCCACCAACACATCCTTGTCTACTTCGGTGGTCGGTTTTTTTTTTCGCTCATTCACCAGCGAAGAAGGTTTACCTTTCAGGCACTCGACCAAACCGCTAAGGTTTTAGTTCGGGGCTTCGCTTTACTCCAGTCGGATTTGTTTTGAACAAAGAAAAAAAAAGAGAACAGCGAAAGACGGGGAAGCGGTAATCCGAAGAGTTGGCGAGTGACGCTTCTTTTGAGTCACTAATGCCTAAATCAGCAGCTTGACTGCATTGCCTCTTATCCAAACCTGCTGTGCTGAGCACTGAAATCCGGCGCCTTGAAGGGAAGGATAAGTGTAGGAACTTAAATTTGCCTGTCGATGCAACAGCGGAGCGGTTTATTCCTCCTGTGGGAAGAATGTTTGGTATACGGGGCCAGTTGGAGGTCATTTGGAGTGGATGCAGCCTGAATGTTGAAACTTAATTGGCAGATTTGCCTGTCTGGTTTGGTTTGAAGACTTATAGTAAACTTATAATAAATCGGAGACAGCGCTTTGGGCAAATCCTGTCATTTGCTAGTTTGCTGGGATGGTCGTTCTGTGTAGGCTTCAAAAATTCATCATCATCATCATCATCATCAACATTCAGGCTTATAATAAACTGCACATCTCCAACCAAAAACATTAATTTGAATCCCAACGTTTCGAAGCCGGCTCGGCTCCTTCATCAGGGGTGACTGGGGGCAGTGGCTAGCGTCTTCAAGACGCTTAAAGACACTGGCCTCTGCAACCAGTCACCCCTGACAAAGGAGCCGAGCCGGCTTCGAAACGTTGGGATTCAAATTAATGTTTTTGGTTGGAGATGTGCAGTTTATTATAAGCCTGAATGTTGATGGTGATGATGATGATGATGAATTTTTGAAGCGTACACAGAACGACCATGCCAGCAAACTAGCAAATTACAGTATTTCCCCAGAACTCGGTCGTCGATTCCTCACAACATCCGGGAAATAAATGATAAGTCAAATCGTTGCAACGTATAACACGACTTCAAAGAGAGGGACAAACGGGCCCCTTCTTTGTGTAGCTAAGGTAACTCTACTTGGAAAAGCTTCTTGAAGCGCCCTTCCATAGGCTCGCGTAAGTTTCATAATCAGTGAGGATTAAAGTGTAAAGTTGCAATACTGATATCGCCTCGTCCGTAATGGAGATGATGTCGTGAGTGATACAGCCGCTGCCTTTAACGGGAGCGAGGACACGTGTTTGCCATTTCATTTCATCTTTTAATAAATACCCGCCAAGTCCGATTCAACACTGCCTATGTCTTCCAAGCCTGCAACAAGAGGCCAGTTGCGACCTGCGCCTGCTACAAACGATCACATTACCAGCAGAACATAATGCGAAAATTTTCGTTTCCTTCGCCCAGTCGGTCAGAGAGGGCGCTCCGCTGAAATGTCCTGGTAAGTGTTTCGCCCAAGGCCTACCGACATTACGCTGGTTCCTAGGTCTGACATGGCTTAAACCAGCCTGCTCCCGTGAGGCGAGATTGTTTGCTTTCTGCCAGGCATTTCTCTTCCTTTTTTCCACTCTCTTTCACGTTTACTGGCACTGCGAACGACAATTATAGCAGGAGCCGGCAAGTGCTGGTAGTTATGGGCGAGAATGTTCGCGAAAATGTGGGGAAGGGACAGAGTCTGTCTGGTTTGAGTCTAAACACAACCCTTTCATTGCCCCCCCCCCCCCCCCCCTCACCATCGAGACCGGCCGACGGCAGTGCGCGAATTGGCGCAATTATACCGCCTCATCCGTGCCGGCGCCTACGTCGAGAGCGCAATGCGAACAAGCGCCACCAGCGCCGTTGTAGAGGAGGGGCGACGGCGCAGGATTTAACGAGCCTTCCTCGACGGCTACGGCCGGGCAGCCCGGCTGTCTGGCTGGCTGCGAGGTCGGCACCAGACTGGCCGATTGCACGAAGCATGCCTCTGAGACAAACACTGAGCAGACTCCTACGCTGAGGCCAGTTAGGAAAACTGCGCGCCCGAATTCTGGCGTGCAAGAAGAGTCCACCAGAAATGTTAGGAAGGAAACCAAAGAAAAAGAAAAAAAAAACGCGTTGCCGCGTTATGCGATGGCGGGGGATATATTTCTGCGCGTTTTTATTTTTCGGTTTTACGACCAAAGTTTAGTTCGCCTTCGCCTTGAAAAATTGGTGTTGTCTACAGGCCGTACTGGTTCCCATGCTATAAGAGCAAAATATTTTTACTGCGATCAGCGGGCATTTTATGCACTTCAAAAACCGACTTTTGCAGCACTTTGAAAGCAGTGGCGGCACTGCTTACGAAAGTATTCACAACAGAGGCCGTTTCTCGAAGACTCGCACTTGATATCATGACTGACGCCTTGCCATGTTCACCGCCTGACATGTGCAGCTATATTCATATTCTTCTTCGCTTTCTGTTCCTACGTTAACGAAATTTGCAATTAAATGTTTTCTTACCCATGGCCATCACTTTAAACATTACTTGTAACAAGCTGGAGTTTCGTAAGCTCTGATCGTTTGTACCGTACTATCATCATCAACTTATCGAAACACAAGCGCCTGTAACGCGTGTTTCACCTAATATGTTCTGAAATTTTTGAAAATAGGCTTTCTGAGGTAGAAGAGCGCATTTTTCGGCGGTTTGTCTGTCTGTGTCTGTCTGTTGTTGCCAGGAAGAAAGAAAAGGAAAGTGCACAGGCCTGCCCACTGGCTCAAGCCGAGCCACAATCGCTACCACGTGCAGATAGAGGAGAGTTGAAAGAAGGGGATAGAAAGACAGGATAGAAAAGACGCGCGGTATAATGACCCAGGCCAATCCCGGAGGCAGTGCAATACCGGGCCAACCGGTGGCGGGAGTGAAGCAACCTTCAAGCACTCCGCCACATTTCCAAAAATAAGTCCAATATGTTGGGTTCAAATGGGACCCGTATCAGATATTCTACGGGACCCAACCCATGGTTGCTTTTTCGGCTTAGCATTGTCAGCGGAGTAGAGCACCAGAGTACAGCTAAAACTAGCTGACTAGTAGGCTGGTTAACTAAAACTTAATAGTTGACGTTTTAACCTTTAACTTTGGTCTCTTTGTTTATTGAGAGGGCATGTCCCACCGCTAGTAATGTCTATATCAGTTTTCAGAATTTCAAAAACCCGGTTGCCCTCGGAGCTGTAGCCCAAAAACTTTTGCCATCATCGCACCAAAATACACCCGCCGTGGTGGTTCAGTGGCTAGGGCTGTCGGCTACTGATACGAAGTACTCGGGTTCCAACCCAAACCGCGGCGGCAGCGAAACGCAGAAGCGCTCGTGTGCTGCGCGATGTCAGTGCACGTTAAAGATCCCCAGGTGGTCCAAATTATTCCGGAGCCCTCCACTACGGCACCTGGTTCTTCCTTTCATCTCTCAGTCCCTAATTTATCCCTTCGCTTATGGCGCGGTTCAGGTGTCCAGCAATATATGAGACAGATACTGCGCCATTTCCTCCCCCCCCCCCCAAAAAAAACAAAAAAACAATCGCGCCAAAATACATGCGCTTTCGATGAGCTTGTAGGCAAACAAACCTCTCCAGTGCACGCAACTCGTAAAAATAGCCAAAATTTGCGGCGCCGCAGCGCACAGGGCAATTTCTTTTTCGAAATTCTGAAAGCTCATATAGAGATTACTTACGGTAGGTACACGCCTGTTCATGAATAAGGAGCTTAACAGTTATAGTTAAGAAGTCAACTATGCAGTGTTAGTCAACCAGCCTTCTAGTTAGCACGTGTTAGCTGTACTGTGATGTGCTACACTGTTGACTGCACTGCAATGTCCGGATGTAGAATATATGTTACGGGTCCAATTGGACTTATCTTTGGAAATATGGCGGAGTGCTTGAAGGATGCTTCACTCCCGCCACCGGTTGGCCCGGTATTGCACTACATCCGGGATCGGCCTTGTCTTTAGCGCGCGTGTTTGCTATGCTGTCTTTCTATCCCATCATTCAACTCTCCTGCTATCTGCACGTGGTAGCGATTGTGGCTCGTCTTGAGCCAGTGAGCAGGCCTGTGCACTTTCCTTTTCTTTCTTCCTGGCAGTAACAGACATACAGACAGACTACCACCATGATACCTGATAATAATAATAATAATTAGTTTTTGGGGAAAGGAAATGGCGCAGTACCTGTCTCATATATCGTTGGACACCTGAACCGCGCCGTAAGGGAAGGGATAAAGGAGGGAGTGAAAGAAGAAAGGAAGAGAGACGTGCCGTAGTGGAGGGCTCCGGAATAATTTCGACCACCTAGGGATCTTTAACGTGCACTGACATCGCACAGCACACGGACGCCTTAGCGTTTTTCCTCCATAAAAACGCAGCCGCCGCGGTCGGGTTCGAACCCGGGAACACCTGATACCTGATTTAATATCTGCTGCAGGTCCTTGGACCCAAGATACTAAACTTATTGTTGGAATATGGCGGAGTGCTCGGCTTGAAGCACTCTGGCACGGGTCGGCCCGGTATTGCACGGCCTCCGGGATCGGCCCGGGGCATATTAGCGCGCGCCTTTTCTTTCTATATTTGCTTCCTATCCTTTCACTCTCCTACTTTCAGCACGCGGCAGCCAGCGTGGCTCGGCTTGAGCCAGTGTTGTTGTTGTTTTTGTTAGCCTATCAAAAGATGGCAGGCCCGTGCACTTTCCTTTTCTTTCTTCCTATCAGCTACAGCAGCAGCAGCATGACAAAAAAAAAGCGTTCTTCTAATTGAAAAATCCTAATTTGAAAAATTGCCTAACACCTTAAGTGAAACACCCGGTACAGACTGTTCCGACCAGTACAAGTCACTCGTCTTAAGAAATTGCATTCGGATGGACTTCTGTGATCCAAACAATATGCCTGTGGTTAAGAATAAAATATCCAGTAGCCAAATCAACCATAAATCGCCTGTATTTAGCGAAACGAACTTTCATTTATTGCATGACTGCAACCTGTTTCTGTTTTACTGTTGTTGCGCGTTTTTTATTAGCCATTGTCTATTTTGTGCCTTCAAACCCCTCCTCTTCCCTTTCCCCTGTGTGGAGTAGCAGGCCAGGGCCCTGTTGCCACCGGCCGACCTCTCCGCCTTTCTTTCATTAAAATTCCCTTTCTTTCTTCTCTCCATACTGTCGACTCACGTTCGCGTAACAATCTGAAGGTTAGGATAGGCAGCAAGGCCTACATACTTGAATCCAATTAAAGAAACTTCAGCCCAGAAATAGTATTCAATTATATACAGGGCGTTTTGTCTAAGGTTTTACACAATTTTTAAAAACAGACTTGAGTTAGAAGAGCACTTTTTTCGGCATAGCATTGTCAGTGGTGTAGTACATCAGACTATACAGATAAGACGTGCTAACTAGTAGGCTGGTTAACTGATATTAAATAGTTAACTTTATAACTATTGTTGTTAGGCTCGTTAATTATTGAGAGTCGTGTAGCTCACCCTAAGTAAGATCCATATCAGTTTTTAGAATTTCGGAAACGCGGTTCCACCACGGCGGAGTTGATGGGGATCCGGCTCGGGCTGGACCTGCTGCTCACCCTCGGCCCTCCGCCGCCCAGGAGTGCTCTGCTGTGCGACTCCCGCGCCGCCCTCAGCCGCCTGCAATCTAACGGCCGCGGTACCCCACTAGAGCGGGAAATTCGCTCGCGCATCGAGCGCCTCGCGCAGAGAGGTTGTGCCGTGCGTGCACAGTGGGTGCCCGGTCACGGCGGCATCGCAGGCAACTAAGAAGCTGACGACCTCGCGACTGCTGCACACAAACTACCTACCAGCGATCTGCCCCTTGCGCTGGAGGAAATGCGTGCGGCCATCCACGACCATCTCCAAAAGCAGCACCCCGACCCACGCATCGCGGGAGGTGAGCGCATCGACAGTGTCACCGGCTGTCGCGCACTTACACGGTCACAACGTGCAATGATCTTCCGCGCGCGCATTGGCTGCGTGTGGCCCGGGGAACGACGGGTGCGTCACGGAATCGCGACGAGTGATGTGTGTGACGGATGCGGTGCAGTGGAAACACTAGAACACCTGCTCCTTCACTGTGCCGCGTTCGCCGATGCTCGTCGCGATATGCTCGCGGCCTATAGGGCGCAGGGCATACTACCAGACTCCATCAAGACGCTATTGTGGCCGCAGGGCAGTGCGCGCACTCGTGAGCGAACTTTGGTGAGCCTCTGTGCACTCCTCGAACACACGGGCTTGACGTCCCGTCTGTTCTCCGTCAGGTAGTTACACGCAGTGACCGAACGCTCCGCGATTTCCACCTTGAACGATTAATAACTGGACGCCCCACTCCAGTTGTAACCAACACAGTGCTGTGCGCATGTGTGATTTAATTCCTCTAACATGAACTGATCACGCGCACAACCTGGACACATTTCTTATTGAGTAAATAGTTTGTACATATTACTTCTCCCCCTATCCTCTCTTCCTGTCCCCTCAAATCTTTCATTCAATTTCTCAACTTTGCATTTAACTCTAGCAATCAAATACGTTTATCTTTCTATACATCATATATATATATATATATATACTTATGAAGGGAGCCAACAGTAACCGAAACCAAGGTGCTTAGGAGAATGTTTTAATTTTTTTAATGTGTAGTGCTAATCAGTGGGATAATAATACTTAGTTTATTCTATCGCTTAAAAAAAATTACTTATAAAGCAGCAGAAAAAACAACCATGCCACCGGTGGGAACCGAGCCCACGACCTCCGAATATCGCGTCCGGTGCTCTACAACTGGGCTACAACGACGGCTGTCAAATCTGCTGCCTTCGTGGGTATTTATGTTTTGCGTGTACGCGAACCTTGAGAGTGTTCACCAGCGCCACCCTCGCCCGTAGCGGTGGACGTAGCACGCCCTGTAATACCGCGAGTGTGTCGTAGTACATCATCTAACGGCTTGCTGTGCGCATTCACCGGGAGCACTGATTAAAATTCTTTAGCTTCATTCAGGCAATACTGAACAGTTTTATTTAAATCCTTTGTTCCTGTTAGCTGCGACAACCAGTATGTTGTTTCGCTTATAATGTTTAACTACGTTGTGTCGCGCAACTTCCGTATTACCTTTTTCTTTCCGTTGAGAAACAAATAAGCTCGGAAACATAAACAAACATTCCAAAGAAGTAGCTTCGTACTTCATTACCCTTTAACGAACGGCGCAAAACGGACCACACGCACAAGAGAAACAGCAACGCCATCAAACAACCTCGCGAGCGCACCTGTCGTCATTACTGTCCAACCGACCCATTTATTTCCTATCTCTCGATCTAATACGACGCAACAAAGTCGTTAAGGCAAGGCCCCTTCCACAAAGTATTTGTTGGCCCAAAAAAGAATTTAAGAAAAAAGAGAAACTCAGAAACACGGCTGCGCAGCTCCGAACATCGAAACCTTCAAACGAGATGAAGCCATTTATTTTACGAGCCCCGTCTGGCCTGCCCAAAAGGTTTCAGTAAGAACGCGCGATGCGGATCTAATTCCTTTTCTTTTTCTTCCTCTCTTCTTTCGTTTCGAGCAGCTCGCTGTTGGCGCCCTTTTGTTGGCGCCCTTTTCTTGGCGCCAAATTTCGCTGCAGTTCAGCCGTGTGTGCACGTGTTATCAAACTCGGTGAAAGAGATAGAAAGCCCCACACTGGCGTTCCTCAGCTCTGCATCTTTTTAAGCCGCGCATGCAGCTCTAATATAGCCAAAATCGGGAGATTTGTGTGCGTACATTTAGAACCCTCTATTTCACAAAAACAACATATATGACGCAAAAAACTTTAAGAATTCAGGCGCACCGCACACTTACATGATCGCGGAATTTCCGCTTAGTACTTGTATCAAACAAATTTATGCGCAAATAATTGTTTTCCTTATCATCATAGGCTCTGTTTCCGCCACGAGAACTACGCTGCAGTGTCTTTTATTAAAGCATTTCACAATTTCAAACAAGAAGAGTGAGAACACCGGACAGCATTTCCCAGGCGCACAGCAGAACTTCGCGGCGTTCATGTTTATTTCTTGTTCTGGAAAAGCGACTATTTTTTCAACACTAGATGGCTCTGCCGTTCTATCCTGCTGGAATTTGAAATGTAGTCGTCACTAATGGTTTCGTGAAAACAGCGCTAGACGCTTCGAAAAAAAAATGTGAAAAGTAACGTGCACAACCGTATAGACGGCGTGCCGCAAAGGGCTATATAGTGTCTGGCAACCTTCTCGAGCAAGTTGTTTGAACAACGGAAAAATAGAGCATTGTCAGAACTTGTGCTAGCTGAGGAATGGTGGAGTAGAAAAAAACAAACAAATAGGAATCCTCTCTGATCGATGGTGACGATTTCTATAAGGACTTTAGCTTCAACAGCCTTCCTCGCGAAATGCGCATTTAGCAGGCTTATGCGCAGATGGCATTTGCCAAAAGCGCGTATTGGCATTTCGTATTCGTCATCTCTCGATATGAAGCGAGCCTCGAGAGCAGGTTTGCAATGACAGAACGGCTTTCCACAAAACCCCGCGCCGTTTCGTTATCCCGACCGTACACAATTTCATCTCACGTAATCTATACACACATATAAAACAGAATCCTGGAACGTAGTTCCTTATTGTGTCAGCTTGGCAAGATATATACACGTCCTATATACCTGTCTCGCCTTGTTCAAGGGCGCACATCCATCGCTCCTTATCAAATCCGCGCCGGCAAAGCGTTTTACCGCCAAAATAAAGAGCGCGCGCCAGTTGTCCTTCGGGGTTGTTTTTGAACCATTCCTCTTCAAAGGCAACGCGAGAAGTTCCCGCCGTCGCCTTCGGAGCAATGACTTCGCGCGCAATCTCCCGCGGCGCAGTACCTCGAAGAATGCGAACTGACGGCAGAGAAAACGTCTTTTGTGGTCGGGCCAAGGAACGACGCGCACGCAAGGGGGAGAGGGAAAATAAAATACGGACAAATAAAGAGTGCAGCACAGCCGAAACGTAACGACCGACACTTTTTAATGGCTCTTGCAACGCGTTATTCATCCTGGACAAGCTGTCCCGTCCCCGACACAATTAGGTGTGCCTCAAAGCCTCCGAGTGCTCCGGCGTTCACGCCGCTGGAGAGCTGTTTCGGCTAATACGGGTCGCTCTAAGAGCGCTATAAATTCTTGGCCCGAGCCTGCACGCGTCTGGCGCGAGCCTCTTGATCACGCTTCGTGTCTCGCAGCCGCAGCGGGTCACCGTCGAGGCGATTGTCTTTTTCTTGCCCCGCCGCGGTGGCTCAGTGGTTAGGGCGCTCGACTACTGATCCGGAGTTCCCGGGTTCCAACCCGAACGCGGCGGCTGCGTTTTTATGGAGGAAAAACGCTAAGGCGCCCGTGTGCTGTGCGATGTCAGTGCACGTTAAAGATCCCCAGGTGGTCGAAATTATTCCGGAGCCCTCCACTACGGCACCTATTCTTCCTTTCTTCTTTCACCCCCTCCTTTATCCCTTCCCTTACGGCGCGGTTCAGGTGTCCAAAGATATATGAGACAGATACTGCACCATTTCCTTTCCCCAAAAAACCAATTATTATTGTCTTTTTCTTCGAAGCGTAGCCAAGATCGGGGCTCTGTTTACCCTGACCTTGTTATGTCGCTCGCGGAGGTCCTTAACACTGAACGCATATTCGATCGACGACCGTGCCGCTCTGAGGATTGCACAGGTGACAGGTGCGACCCGCTACTAATGAGCAGTACCCTGTTACACGTTTTCAAGTGGCTTACTGTTAGGAGTGCGTACGCCCCATTCTTGAACTAACCCGCGACGTGCAGTGTTAGAGGCTTTCAAGAAGCATGCGTGCTCACGAGTGCACTGAAGGAATAGAAATACCGTGCATGGGCGGCACTGCCAAGTGGCACTTGTACTATCGGGTAACGTCGGGTAAAGGGGAGGGAATTGGGCAGAAAGTTATAATAGCAAGAAACTGACGCTTTCGACACAGAGCACTAATAGCTAAGAAGAAGTGGCACTTTCTATGTGATAAAAACTTTTCAAACTTTCAACTTTCACAAAGAGCGTGGAATATCACAGGTGTACACATGTAAGCCGCAGACTCACAAATTTGTTTTACAAACATAATTCAGTCCAGTGGAATAAGAAGCGGGTACGGACTACAGTCCGGAAATTACTGCAACTGCCAACTCGCACGTACTATAGAGCATGAGCTCAGCACAAGAGCACAGATTTCAAACTTTTCTCAAATTTTCTTTCATCGATTACTGCCCTCATGTTAAACGGCGCTACGTCTTTCTGCGTGCCTGGAAATATTTCTGACCGGATTCTCTTTATTTGATCAAGAATAACGCACATCCAATACACTCCAGGCGCTTGATGCTTCGGGTGAGCAAGATTCGGGGCAAAAAAGGCAGTGAAGAATGCTCTATAATGACCATTTCCAAGAACTGCGAGCGATTATGATGTTTCCGCCGTATGGCGCTGGTCCATTTGCCTTGGTCCCCTTCTGCCGCCTTCTTTCTTTCTGGCCTTCCTCACATGTTGCCACGCAACTCAATCCTCCTCGCCACCGCGATCCTTTGTCTCACAAGTTTCCGCGAACCATCGAAACATCCACTGTGCCTTTCGTACCTCTCTACATATACTGCCTGTCACTCGCATCGTAAGCAAGAATCGGCGAAAATAACGATTAACTCCACCGGTTCACCGTGAGGTCATCTCATTCATCCTCATCGCGCGGATGCATTTCTTTTTCCCTTTTCGAAGCAAAAACACCGTTGCATAAAACACGTAGGTGGAGCGAGTAAATAAAATAATCAAGAGCAATCTCTGAATCAAACAGCGAGTTCGAGCAGGGCTTCCTTGTAGCCGCCAACGTCCGTTCGAGTATGGTTCCCCCGGGCCATCGCCCGTTCACTCACGTGTGTTACAAAGCCTGCGTGCACGTGGTCTCGCTACACGTTCCAAGAAGAACCGCGTCTTTAGAATCTCTGGCAACAGACCAAAAGAGCAGCCCATGCACTTCGTGGACACGGAGGAGAAAGCCAAGGGGGAGGAGGGACGCTGGTTTCTTCGGGGGTGTCGGACCCATCATGGTTCTCCTGCCCGCCAGCCATCTAGCTCCCATCGTGGCGTTGACCGCCAGGCGGCGTGTATGCGGCGACGACCTGGCGCAAAGGGTCCGTCGTCGTTTTCGTGGATCGCCACTACAGCACGTCTGCGTGGCCCCGGCACGAAAAGACTATTACGCAACGCAGTTCTACATCGCAGAGCCAGCGACCACTCTCTCGCCTATGCCCCCCCCCCCCCTCTCTTCCTCTTGTCCATACGGCGTTATAGGCGGCGGCACACAAAACAAAGCTCTGCCTTCATGGTGTCCGGTTCGTATAGTCGCAATGAACTGGCCGCTTCACTGTTCTCTTTCTCAGCTTAATGCTCGTGCTCTTCACACACCGGTCTGCTGCGGAAAAGTCTCTGAGCAGTGCGTCAGGTGCAGTAACAGCTGCATAGAATCCGGCCGCTGAACTTTGACTCGTGTTTGTGGGTGTATCCTAGCCGCCTGTCCAGCGTTCAATGGAAGTCTTCCTGAATGCTTTGGATGCGTAGTGTGGTTAACGCTGGTCTGAACGCAGTTCATCCTTGGATGTGCTGTCGGCAGTAAAACCGCTTCAGGATATTAGAAAATCTACCCAATGGTAACACGGAAACCTTCACCGAGCTAAAAAAATTTTTTTCTGCGGTTTAATACTGCTGAAGTTGGTGAGAGAGCGTTATAAGGATCCCCAGGTGGTCGAAATTATTTCTGGAGCCCTCCACTACGGCACCTCTTCCTTTCTCCTCTCAGTACCTTCTTTGTTCCTTCCCTTACTGCGCGGTTCAGGTGTCCGCCGATATGTGAGACAGATACTGCGCCATTTACTTTCCCCAAAAACCAATTTTCAATTTTTCAAAGGTGTGCTGTATCAGGCAAGTATACGCGACTTGGCGTGTGTAACGTTGAGCGCGTTCCGCACCTGGATAGGCAACACGCCCATACTGCCAAGCCTCGGTTAAATTAATTTCTGATCGGGCTAGAGGTTGCTCATCCAATGAACGCTGAGACCTATTGCTGCAGTGGCGCGCGTCTGCCGCAATGTTGTCAGCGCTAATGCATGCAGCCCACATCTCTCTCTCCCCACCGCCACGTACCTCAAAGCGCGACTGAGGCTTTCACTGCCCCAGGGATCCAGTTCCAGGGATCCAGGGAACGTTGCAACATATGCTGTCGCGTCTCACTCGAAGCCGAAGCTTAAGCGTCGTCGAATTTGTTTTTTATTTTAACCTTTTCCCTTTCTAATTTTATTTCCTTTTTAATTTTGTATTTATTTTTATTTCTGGTGTACTTCATTACATAACATTTCCTTAATAACTGTGCTCAATCAACTTTTACTGTTTTGTTTTATATACCATACAACTTGTGATTGACAGTTCGTGCGACCACTTCTGTCTACAACTTCCGTCCACGCCCCTCATGAGCCAAGAAAGGCTTTCGCCTTAAGAATGGCAAGTGAACTGGCTAGATCACTGTATCGACTGTACGTCGAGTTCTGATCGTCTTCTGACGGCCTTCGTGTAGTGCGTAAAAGCGCACACTCACCCTACAAATACTTGTCGAGAAACGGTTATACAGGCCGAGAACTGCTGACGCACTGACCGAATCCGTCGTGCGCAAGTTAATATTGCAGCTATGTCAATCGCTCTCATTGCCGAATTCAAACAGCAGATGGTTGCAAACAGCGTCACAGAAAAACCTGAGACGGGGGTAATCAATGCAATGCTATAAAACAATTGTGCTATTTTTTTTTTCAAGCGATGTTTATTGCCTCAGGGCATAAAGGTTATGAAATGAGAGATACGGAAGATGCTTAAATAAATGAAAAAATGTGGGCTGACCTAACTAAATCAAGTAGTGAACGATGATATGGACCCTGTGTCCAGGCAATATAGGAATCCGGATTGTCCGGTGAGAGACCCACCGCCGCGGTGCCGAATTCTCGTCGGCTTCAGCATCGGCCAAACCCACAACAGGTGGTGGATATCCGCCTCACAGTCTCTGTTCTTGCAGACTGGACACCCGGGGCGGGGATATAAATCTTTGAAATGCGGCCACTTGTGCGTCACAACTGGAGTTAGGTCAACCCCGACCCGTATCCTCCGAAGCGCAACCTCCTCTGCACGGGTAAGACCACGGGGGAGGATTACGGCACACGGAGGGATTAGAGCACGTGTGCGGCTCCGGAGGTGTTCCTTTCTTGCTAAAAAACGGTGGAGTCATTCAGAGTGAGGACTCGAGGCAAAGACAAGGTCGGGGTCGAAATGCGGGCCGCAGAATCTTCGCGGCTTTGCGCGCTCAGGAGGTCACGCGGGACCCACTCAATACGGATTTTCTGCGGGATGTGTGCCGCTAGACGATGGATGTCTTGGCAGATTTCCGGGATGCGATTGACTCGTCGTAGTAGGCGTGCGACGTGAAAGGCGTCGGTGAGAATGACAATGCGCGCCGTAGGTAGCATGGGAACGGCGGCCACAGAGCAAAGTGCCTCTTGAACCGCGAGCATCTCCGCACAGAAGGAGGAAGGAGGTTCTGAGAGGCGAAACCTTGACGTTTTGTTCAGGGCAGGCTTGCAAGGACAGTAAACTGCCGTTGTTGTTTCGCAGGCCTGGATGCTTCCGTCAACGTACATAACGATGGAGCCATGCAGCAGATTGGCGCCTTGCTCTGTACTTCGGTCGCGAAATGACGATGCCGCGCGGGTAGATGATGGCCGACGTAGATCAGTTGGTTTGTTGTCGCTTAGCTGCACAAAACGCCAGGGAGGAAGAACTTGCGGGAGCGGCTGTAGAATGGAGTGCGATGAAGCATATGCCCTGAGTGCGCACGTTGTGTGTGTAAGGTTTGACTTTAGGCGGCGAGCATCGTGTCGTTGCTGCACCAGCTCATCTAGTGTATTCAGCTGCTCATGTTCTTGGAGCGCCACGATCGGGGTAATGCGGGGAAGGCAAGTGATGACCCTCATTGCCTCTCAATGAATAGCTTCTAGGCGATTTCATTGCACCCTCGTCAAATGCTGGAATTGGGCTTGGTAAACGAGGCACGGTTGCACAACCGCCCGCACCAAATGTCGTGCAACATGAGAGCGGGATCCTCCTGTTTTAAGAGCAATGCGTCTAATCAGACCCAACGCCAGAATTGCTTGCTTTTTAGCCCGAGAAAGCCAAGCAGTGCCTGTTCCTGACTCGTGTATTGTCAAGCCCAAGATTTTTACGGTCGAACTTTCTTGAATTGGAACTCCGGATAGATGGAGACAAATTGGTGTTGCATCCAGTTTACGGCGGCCCCAGCGGTTGGCGACTGACACGAACGTGGTTTCGCTCACTGAAAGCTGCAGACCAATTGAAGAAGCATAAGTCGACGTAATATCCATGGCTGATTGTAGGGCTGCTACTTGAGTCATCAGATCGTTGTGAGTGCTCCACACCGTTATGTCATCAGCATACAATAAGAACTTAATCTGAGAGAGACAACGCGCCGCAGTGGCTCAGTGGCTAGGGCGCTCGGCTGCTAATCCGGAGTTCCAGGGTTCGAACACTACCGCGGCGGCTGCGTAAAATTTTATGGAGGAAAAACGCTAAGGCGCCCGTGTGCTGTGCGATGTCAGTGCACATTAAAGATCCCCAGGTGGTCGAAATTATTCCGGAGCCCTCCACTACGGCACCTCTTTCTTCCTTTCTTTCACTCCCTCCTTTATCCCTTCCTTTACAGCGCGATTCAGATGCCCAACGATATATGAGACAGATACTGCGCCAATTGCTTTTCCCCAAAACCAATTATTATTATTATTAATCTCAGAGACATCATGTAATCGCCAAGCAAGGAGGATAAAAGCAATATTAAATAATGTTGGCGATAACACCGATCCCTGGAGAAAGCCGCGAAGAGGTACAAATGATCCGACGGCCTCACCACTGAGGCGTTGGCAAAGTGTCGTCTTTCAAGGAAGGATTTAACATAACTGCGCACTCTAGCGGGGAAATGCAGCATGTCAAGCGATGGCAGCATTATTGATACTTTCATACGTCTTTTCAACGTCCATGCCCAGTACAGTACGTACATTGTGGCTGCGAGTCGAGGCCAGAACTGCTGACGCCAAGACAGCCAGTCAATCTTCGGTACCTATGGACGTACGAAAGCCTATTTGGGCGGGATGGTGGAAACCATGATGCTCAAGCCACCACGACAGTCGTGCGGCAAGCATTTTTTCGGTAAGCTTGCACAATGTTGGTGTAAGCGATATAGGCCGTAAATTTCCGAGGTCTTTCGGCGGCTTCCCCGGCTTTGGTATGGGGATCGCAACAGCCGATTTCCAGGTTTCTGGTACGACGCCATCTATCAATACCTTGTTAATGGCGGCGAGGAGTTGAGGCAGTACAGCCGAACTTAAGTTATTGTAAACCTCGTACGGAATGGAGTCCGGACCGGGCGCAGTCTTCCGACGGGCCTCATCTATTGCTGCAAGCAACTCGGGCATTGAAAATGGGCTTGCAATTCCCTAGGCGTCAGCTGTAGGTGAGAGCTTATCGACATGTGCTGGAATGGCAGCTAAGAGGGCTCCCATGACCCTTGGAGGCAACATATCATACTTGGGGAAAAACTTCCCCGCTGCCTCTCTGGGGAAATCATCCGGAGCTAAGTAAGCTGCAAAGCATGCTGTGGCCGCAGCGTCAGGACGACGGGAACCATGTTTCATTGCATGAAACGTTCGCCAGAGAGCATCCTACGATGACTTTGTCGAGAACTGCTCACACCACGCAGGCCAATGCCATCGCGAGAGATCGCGTTCATATATGCGAGCCATGACAGTAAGGTAATTCAGTCTTCTCCGTGCTTGCGCAGAAGTCGGGTCTCGGGAAGCTGCCATCTCCGCTTGTCGGCGAGCAGCCGACAGGTTAAGCAGACCCACATCCGGCGCCGGGCGATTCACGTCCGTCCAGGTGACAGCAGTAGCCTTATTCAGCGCAGTTTGTATGCAGTACACAAGTAGTGTAGATGATTGCAGAGAGAGATCTTCGACGGTGGTGCGAAACGTATCCCAATTGACCAAAGAACACCTACGGCGTAATCGGCGGGCCCTTGATGGATGGATACCGATGATGATAGGATGGTGATCACTACCCCAGCAGTCTGGCTCCAGGTGCCACGAGGGAGTGCCGGGTCCTGACCACCACGTAAGGTCCGGAGCATATGTTGGACTGCGAGCATGGCGCACTGTCCGCGTTTCTAAATCTGGATGGTTGAGTAAAACAAACCGCGCATCCGCGAATGCGTCCCGCACACGCCTACCACGGGGGCTTGAAGTGGGGTACCTCCAGTCCGGATGAGGGGCGTTAAAGTTACCACCAACTAAAATAGGCCACCCTGGGTGTTGTCGTCGTAGAGTTAATAACCACCCCAGATTAATGCGGTAGGGAGCTCCACCGGCAGGTCTTACATAGTATGACACGACCCCAACAGTTGCCTTGGGAAGCTTCACAGAGATAGAGAGAGGGTTTATTGATTGGAAAGGCAGAGAGATTGGCCTGAAAAATAAATATCTGGCCTGCTACTCTGCTCTGGGGGACGGGAAGAGGAGATAAAAGAAGGTCGCGATGGGGGACGATGATGATGGGAGGAGGCAGATGAAAAACTACTTAAAAAAACAAAAAAAACAAGGCACACTTTATGACATCACAAACCCGAGACAAGGTCCGTGTCGCTCAAAAAGCGTGAGAGCGCTTGCGTTGCCTTTACAGTTCTAAAACTATCTGGCCAAGCGCCGAGGATGAAATCCTCAGAGAGGAGCGATGTGTCCATAGGCTTCAGAGCAGATGCGAGTATGAGTCTTTCACGTGCATACGCTGGACACGCCACTAAAACATGTTCTATAGTCTCTAGCACGCCACATGTGGTACATTCCGGGGAGTCCGCTTGTCCTATTAAGTGCAAGTATTTGCGCGTGAATGCCACGTTTAAACAAACGTACTCTACGGATAACGCATGCAATAGGGCGAGGTATTCCGCGAGGAACTGAAAAGGTCACAGCCACTGCGACTACCTCTTGATATGAGGTGCACCAGTTTTCTAGACAGAGGCGAACTCGAGGAAAACGCGCATCAACGTACACCGCCGCCTTTCCCGGAGGGGCAGCAGTGTGCACACGACGGTCGTTCATTGAAGGAGACATGTATCCATTAAAACCCGGAATGGATGGCAAGGCATTGGTCTCCTTCAGTAGCAGGGCCCACACCTGGAGCTTGTTCATGCGAAGTCGAGATTTGAGCGCTCCCAGCTTTGTGGAGAGGCCTCTGCAGTTCCATTGGAGCACACCACAACAACGTGTACTCGCCGTTTTCGATTAGGCTTCCAAGCGTTGTAATAGAACTGATGTCAGGTTAGATAACTGGTTTACCATAAATCGGAGGAGGGATGTTGTTGAGTTATCCTGCAGTGCTGCAGAAGACCTGGTAGAGTGCGAAAAACGCATGACGGCTGGACGTAGTCGAAGGCGCTGTAGCGTTGATCAGCGTGGAGGGGGATTACGCTGGTTGTCTACGGCGAGCAAGCAATTCACGGCGTTGCCGTAGCTTAGAGACCTCGGCTAATAGGCGGGAAATTTGGTCGTCAACTGCTGCCATGTCCTCACGCAGAGGTTCCAGCATGCTGCGCTTTTGTGTAGCTTGAAGGCGACGGCGATCCTTGCGCACTTTATCACTGTACGACTGTTGGGCAGGGGCTGCAGGTGGATTGGGCTCAGAAAGCTCCGGCCAGTCGTCATCATCCCACTGGAAAGCCGCAAACCTGTTGGTAGTCTTCATCGGGGCTCTGTTTTCAATCGGAGGCACTTGCTTACGGATCCCACGCGGAACCTTCTCAGTTGCTTTCTGTTTTGTTGGGCAAGTTGGAGAGGTGATCTCGTGGTCGTCAGTCTTGCAAAGTCCGCACCTGTAAGACCGTGTGCCTTATGGCCGAGCCTCATCTTGCTTTGTAAAAGGGCATGATCGGAGCATGTGGCTAGGTCTGAAACAGCTGTAGCAATAGACAGCACTCGGTTTGTAAGGGCGAGGCCGCAGAATGCAGCCACAGTAGTAAAGTCGTTCTGGGAGAGATGTTGGGCCCTGTAGTGTGACGATGCACGAGCGCCCTTTTCCCATATACCTCGCTTGGATGACACGGTGGGTTGGACAGTACGATCACGCTGGAGAGTCGTCTGGTCTTCGGCAACGTCGACGTTGTAAACAATACACTGTTGTAGGTCCTGTTGCATTTGGGTTGCAAGCCCCAAGGGTAGCGTTGGCCTGGCGGCCTGGGGCAAAGCTGGAAACATCCGAAGGTCCCGGCAAAGGATGAGTCGACTGGCAACAGAACAACTTGTTTATTCTGGCATCTCAAAAGAGCAGCCGGTCAGGGCGACCACGTTACTCGAAGGACGAAATCGAAGTCTCTCGGCGTCCGGGGCAGCGGCGTTTTATACCCTCGGAGTCGAGGGCAAGAAGGAACGGCTTGGGAAGAGGCGTCCGATACGGCGACGCTTGAACATGTCCAGACGTGACGGGCGCGTCCGCCAGGCCGGCGCCGGTCAGACCTCCTCGCCTCCCAGTTGGGGAGCTCCTCTCCCCGGCTGCCGCGCTTTGACAAGCGTGGACACCAACATGCACACACACACACACGCACGCACGACGACACGTGGCACTGAAACCTGCCTGGACGCGCTTGGCGGGAGGCGTTGCGGCAGCGATGAACGGGTCCAAATGGCCGCCGCTTTGAACAAAGCCGCGGCGTCCGTTGCATCCGCGCCGGCTATACCGCGCGTCGTAGGCGAGACGTAACAGACCGCCCCGCCGGGAGAAGGAGATCCCGATGGTCAGGGGACTGCATCCGCTGTCCAGAGGGATGTCGCTCGATGATGCTCGTAATCGAAACCGGTCGTCCCTCGACGTTGCTTGAGCGCAGCGCACAGAGAAGGCCTCGTTCTCGGGTTCAGGATCACATAGGACACTGCAAAGTCACTTCGGGAGAGTTGCCAATTTTGTGCTCGTTCCCAGCAAGCGTTAGAACTACGCCGAAACGCAACCGCTCAGTCAGCAAGCACGAGACAACCCTCACTAAGCTCTGCCAGGCTCTTTCCCCTTTTATACTACTGCCTAGTTCCTTACAGTAGTCAAGCAGCACTCAGAACGCGTCCACAAATTGGAAAATTGCACTAGAAAGCACATAATCACTTAGAAACACTAAACAAAAGCAATATGTTAAAAATCCTGCCTCAGGAAGAAAACATCAGTAACAAACAACTTTGAGGCGGATTCCCACGTTAGGGGCTTCGACTTAAGCCATCGGCGTTACCGTTGAGACTCCCCTTTTTGTAACGCACCTCAAAGGAATATTGTTGCAAAGCGAGGCTCCAGCGCAGGAGGCGGCCATTTTTGGGAGATATGGTCTGCAGCCATTGGAGAGGGCAGTGATCCGTCTCAATGATAAACCTCGAGCCGGCTAGGTAGCATGACAATTTCTGAACGGCCCACACGAGACACGCACACTCTTTCTCAGTGGCGCTGTACGCCTGCTCACGACAGGTCAGCTTACGACTAGCATACAGGACGGGGTGTTCCACTTCTCCATTGTCCCTTTGGCACAGTACAACGCCCATGCCTCGCTCACTAGCATCGCACTGAACAACGAACCCTTTTGTGTAGTCTGGCGATCGTAGCACAGGCTGGCTTGTTAGGGCGCTCTTTAAGGCGCTAAAAGCTCTTTCCTTTGTCTCGCTCCAGACGACTGTTTGGGGCTCTGTTTTTCTTAGAGCATCCGTCAGGGGAGCCGCGATATCGGAGTACCTGGGGATGTACCTCTGATAGTAGCCGGCGACACCTAAGAACGACCGAATATCGGTCTTCGTGCGCGGTTGCGGGAAGTCTCGCACAGCGGCCACCTTTATTTCAGAGGGGCGGCGACGACCCTGTCCAATCACGTGACCGAGGTAGACAACCTCGGCCTGTGCTAATTGGCACTTGGGAGCCTTGACTGTCAAGCCCGCTTCGCGCAGGCGGGTTAGCACTGCCCGCAAGTGTGCCATATGCTCAGACCAGGAGGCGGAGAATATCGCTACGTCGTCTAAATACGGTAAAGCGAATTCTTCCTGTCCCCGCAACACTTTGTCCATGAGGCTTGAAAAGCAGTATGGCGCGTTCTTCAAACCAGAACTCAAAACTTTAGGACGGAATGTTCCCATTGGTGAAATGAACGCCGCATACCTACTAGCCTCTTCTGTAAGTGGAACCTGCCAATAACCCCTGACAAGATCTAGGGTGGAAATAAACTGAGCGCTACTAACTTTCTCAAGGCGCTCCTCGATGTTAGGGATCAGATAAATTTGATCCTTAGTAATGGAATTAAGCCTGCGGTAGTCGACGCAAGGACGAGGTTCCCTGCCCGGTACCTCAACTAAAATCAAAGGGGAGGTATAATCACTCTCACCCGCCTCAATAACACCGAGCTGTAGCATTTTCTTTACCTCAGCCTCCATAATATCGCGCTGGCGGGGTGACACCCGGTACGCCTTGGATCGTACTGGCTCTGGGGAGGTAAGTTCTATATCATGAGTAAGGACAGAAGTCCTACCAGGCCTCTTAGAGAACTGACCTTGAAACTCTTGCAAGAGTTGGTGTAGTTCGGTTTTCTGCTCAGGCGACAGCGGTGCTTTAATGATTAAGTCACTAATAACCTGATCAGTGTCTTCCCTGTTCGTCACTGAGCTTAGTCCCGGAAGCTCGACCGGAAGCTCTTCTTTCCCGTGTCGTGCATTTCATCTCCAGTACCTGGTGCCTTCAACGCTACAGGCTCAATTTTATCCAGTTCGGACGTGCTCGGAATATCAGCTTGCTGCGCCTCCGACCCTTTCTCATTGTTCGACAACGTCGGCCCCGCAACTACCGCCTTTGCAGCGAGCTCCCGAACTCTCGATCTGGTTAAGGCCTGAACGCTAGCCTCACCAAACAAAAGCCCCTTCTCGCGCAGGAGGTGATCGGACCTGTTCGAAAATAGGTACGGGTACTGGGGGGGCAGCATAGATGACACTACGGCCTCCGTCTCAAGTGTTCCGAAGGGTCCTTCAATAAGCACTTTTGCTACGGGCAGACACACGCTATGAGCTTCCAAGGCTTGCTTGATCCATGCGCACTCGCCCGTGAACATATCGGGTTCTACGTAAGAGGGGTGAACTACATCCATTGTAGCTGCGGAATCACGAAGCACTCGGCACTCTTTCCCGTTCACGAGGGTCTCGCATGTAAGGCTCGAGAAGCTTCATGTTCTCGTCAGTGCTACATAATGACAAACACACGACTTCTCTTTTTGTTTCTGGACACTGCGCCGAAAAGTGACCCGGCTTCTGGCACGTATAACACACGCGCGCTTGCCTCGCTCTCGAACCGCTTTCTGCGTTCGGCTTCGGCTGCCGCCGTCTCCTTACGTTCGGTCGGACTGCTTTCACTCGCATCCGCACTACGCGTGTCCCCTCTTGCTCTCATGGGTGTGAACTTCGGCCTCTCAGACTTGGAGCCAAATTCACCCTTTTGACCGTCCTTAGCTCCGCGAGCCCGACGCGTCACAAACTCCTCGGCTAGCTCGGCGGCTTTAGCCACTGTACTAACGTCTGGCCTATCCAAGACCCAGTACCGCACGTTCTCAGGTAACCGACTATAAAACTGTTCCAGCCCGAAACACTGCAGAATTTTCTCGTGGTCACCAAACGCTTTCTCTTCTTTGAGCCACTCCTGCATGTTTGACATAAGCCTGTAGGCAAACTCTGTATATGACTCATTTCTGCCTTTTTCATTTTCCCGAAACTTCCGACGGAACGCCTCCGCTGACAGCCTGTACTTTTTTAGCAGACTTGATTTCACTTGGTCGAAATCCTCTGCCTCCTCTCTCTTCAAGCGAGCGACTACGTCGGCCGCCTCGCCGGGTAACAAAGTGAGCAAGCGCTGTGGCCACGTTTCCCGAGAGAACCCCTGCTTCTCGCACGTTCGCTCAAAGTTAACCAGGAACAAACCAATGTCCTCTCGAAGCTTAAACGGCCGCATCAGGTCAGTCATTTTGAACGATACCCGTTCTCCTGCACCGTGTGCCTGACTTCCATTACGAGCGCGTTCCATCTCTACCTCGAGACGCTTCATTTCCAAAGCGTGTTGACGGTCGCGCTCTTCTTTCTCTTTTTCTTTTTGTTCTTTACGTTCGCGCTCGTCTTTCTCTTTTTGCTCCCTCTCCTCAATGGTTTCAAGGCATTCCGACAGCTCGTCATCCTCAGCCTCCAACTCAAGAATAGCCCTTAGCAGTTCTGGTTTTCTGAGTTTGTCTGAGACATTCAGACCCAACTCTCTTGCAAGCTCCAGCAATTTCGGTTTGCGCAACGACTTCAAATCCATGGCTGCTCCGAATGCTGCTTTCTCTACTGCCTACTATTGTCTTGCCGCAAACTAACCTGGCAGCAACGACAACACAATTACCAGCTCTGTTTCTGACACTAACAAAAGCCTGGCAAAACTCAGAAGAAGAAAGTCCCGCACTCACCAAACCTCGCAGCCAAGAATTCAGCGCAGTCGTTCCGCTGCAGGCAACCAGTCATCACACAGGGCTC
This sequence comes from Amblyomma americanum, assembly GCA_030143305.2. Lineage (NCBI taxonomy): Eukaryota > Metazoa > Arthropoda > Arachnida > Ixodida > Ixodidae > Amblyomma > Amblyomma americanum. Next base: position 42,213 of record JARKHS020000855.1, on the reverse strand, counting down.
GTTGCACTGCTCCCGGATGGTCGTTGTGCTGCTCAGCATACAGTTGACCGCATATCTTCGCTGCTGGCCTCCGTTGTCGGGATCCCACCGCTGGCAACCAGTTGTTGCAAATGGGTTGCAAGCCCCAAGGGTAGCGTTGGCCTGGCGGCCTGGGGCAAAGCTGGAAACATCCGAAGGTCCCGGCAAAGGATGAGTCGACTGGCAACAGAACAACTTGTTTATTCTGGCATCGCAAAAGAGCAGCCGGTCAGGGCGACCACGTTACTCGAAGGACGAAATCGAAGTCCTCTCGGCGTCCGGGGCAGCGGCGTTTTATACCCTCGGAGTCGAGGGCAAGAAGGAACGGCTTGGGAAGAGGCGTCCGATACGGCGACGCTTGAACATGTCCAGACGTGACGGGCGCGTCCGCCAGGCCGGCGCCGGTCAGACCTCCTCGCCTCCCAGTTGGGGAGCTCCTCTCCCCGGCTGCCGCGCTTTGACAAGCGTGGGCACCAACATGCACACACACACACACGCACGCACGACGACACGTGGCACTGAAACCTGCCTGGACGCGCTTGGCGGGAGGCGTTGCGGCAGCGATGAACGGGTCCAAATGACCGCCGCTTTGAACAAAGCCGCGGCGTCCGTTGCATCCGCGCCGGCTATACCGCGCGTCGTAGGCGAGACGTAACAGTCCGAACCTTCTACTAGGTACACCTGGACCGGCACCGAAGTTTTGCTTGTAAGCGATATGCACTTGAGCGTTTGCAGACGCTCGACAGCAGCCAAAGTTGGGAGCCACACAGCGATGGTATTAAATTTCATTCTAGCCATGAACCCACGAAAACCTCTTGTCCCAAGACACTCGTACAGATTCGCCTGAAGAATCCTGTTCGGAATGACTGTCAGGCTTTTGGCTGCCAGAGCTTTAATCTTTACTGGCCACTTTATACGATACCGATCCCGATGTCGGCACAATCACCTGGTTGGCATGCGCTGGGAAGGAACGCTTGCCTTGTGAGCTGCAGTTGGCAGAAGACAAATCTTGCGCAGTGTCCCCTGATGGGCACTTTTGAGAACTGCGGGAAGCCGGTGGCACGGATGGAGGTGCTGAAGACAGGTCCATTGGAGAGCTCTGCTCCTAACGCTGCACGGTTGAAGCCCCATCCAGCAGTGGAGGCTGGGCAGCCATTGCCGAGTTCCGCCCACAGGGCAGATCGCTCACGGGCTGAGGGGCATTTGGAGAAGGCGGGATGTGCGCTGCCGCTGATGAACCGGGAGTAGTAGTAGTAGAGAACATTTATTCCAAAAAGGTAGGATAGAGAGGCGAAAATACCGATTTTGGGTGGAGTCCTTATTTCAGGACCCCAATGTCCACCGCAGTTGCCCTTGCTTGGGATATCAGCTTTCGCTGCGTCGCCAAGTCAGAGCTGAGCAGGGCAGACTCCCACTGTTCCTCGGAGTGATGTTTGTCCAGTTCAGTGGGGCTTGGGACCGGAGCAGCCCATGTTACATGATATGTTGGTGGAATTCTGCCACACCAGAGGCAGATTCTGTCATATCTGTCCGGGAAGATGATGTGGTACTTGTGTAGGTTAGGAGAGGTGTCCGTCTGTAGTTGTCGCCATTCCCTCGCCTCTGCCGCCGTTAGCTTACGGTGTGCTGGGGGATAGACTTGTCTTTGTGTTCGGAGAAGGAGGAGGCGCTCGCCGTACGTAGAGGGGCAGAGGGGTGAGGTCGGGGAGGTTAGTCGCTCGGTTAGTATATCCTCGAGCTAGACTGTCCGCGGCCTCGTTTCCCTCGAGCCCCTCGTGCCCAGGAGTCCAAGTGATTTGGTGCTTGCATGTGGAATTTTGAACTTGTGGGGTAGTCAGAATGGGAGCGACGGAGTGTGGAAGTCTGGCAGAGAGGAAGAGGCGACACGCGGACTGGGAGTCGGTAATAATTTTTAGCTCATCTACTGTGTGAGAGCAGTTTTGTAGGGAGGCTGATGAACCGGGAGCAGAAACAAGGAGCTAGGCCCCAGGCTCAGTTGTCAAAAGATATGTTGCTGAAGCCGCCGTGAACGACGCCAGCGAAGACACCCCTGCCAGCGCGTCACCGGTGGCCCTAGGCCTAGCCTCGGAGCCCAGACCAGCTGCCGGGATGATTTAAGGACATTTGCTGACTGCCACCCAGTCAGACGGCGCATGAGCTCCGGGAGCTTCCTCAGATGGTGTGAAGTCGATTCTCTCGATATAATTATGGAACGTATTTACGCGGATGGCGAGATTTTTCACTGGAGCGATATGCAGCCACCTTAGCAGGGACACTACGTCTTTGAATTCTTGTATTGCCCGTAGAGAAGTCGCCATACAACTGCTCGCCCTGAAAGGCTGTTTCTGAAGACACGCCATCTAGTCCCAGGGGGCTGAACTATTGATTGTAATTATTGACGATTTTTGGATCCTCATTCCTAAAATTCAATTACAGCTTAATTCCCTGGGTGTTATGCCACAAATTTTTAAGTTCAGTTTAGTGTTCACCACTGCCACAGTTTATCGGTACAATCAGTTTACGTAAATTTGCCTTTTTCTGCCCTTCTTTTTTCTGACCAGCGCAGTGTATTTATTTTTGTTTCTTTGAAAGGGAGAGGGGGTGCGGCGAGAGGATGGTAGTGGTGGTGGTGGTGGTTGTAGTGGTTTTTATTAAAATAATAGCAAAAAGGACGGAAAAGATATTTGCTAGCCCCGGCATCTGCCATCGATACTGAAGCAGCTGTGCTGGGGCAGCGGAAATAAAGGATAGCAGGCAGAATGGAGAAATGAAATGAAAAGAGGTGAGGGGACAGGAAGAGAGGATGGGGGAGAAGTAATATGTACAAACTATTTGCACAATAAGAAATGTGTCCAGGTTGTGCGCGTGATTAGTTCATTATGGAGGAATTAAATCACACACGCGCACAGCACTGTGTTGGTTACAACTGGAGTGGGGCGTCCAGTTATTAATCGTTCAAGGTAGAACTCGCGGAGCGTTCGGTCACTGCGTGTAACCACCTGACGGAAGAACAGAGCTTTTGAAGCAGCTGGGGCACCACATCGTGACAACCTTCTTGTTAAAAGCTCCTTTCACACCTTCTGTCTGGTTCCCGTGTTCTTCAGAAGTGAGAAGGCTAAAGGGGAGCGCGGAGAGGAAAGGTGCTATTACTATATCTCAACGTGGCCAAGCATCTGTAGTGCACAATACCGCTGACAATTCTGCAACCACTCTGCTGTTGGAACTGACGGCGGCGGCGCGTTTTGATGGAGGCGAAACGCTAACAGGCGCTCACGTGCGATATCAGTGCAGGTTAAGAACCCCAGGTGGTCGAAATTAGTCCGGAGCCCTCCACTACCGCGCCACTTTCTTCCTGTCTTCTTTCACTCCCACCTTCCTCCCTTCCCTTACGGCGCAGTTTGGGTGTCCACCGTGATATGTGAGGCAGTTACTGCATCATTTCCTTACCTCAAAACAATTTTGAAGCGAAGAGACAGTAGGAGAGTTGAAAGAGATGTGAGAGGAAAGATTTAAAGAAAGGACGCGCGTCGCAACCGCCGAGTCATCTGAAGCGATGACGACGGTTTATCAACAGATACCCGCGGTGACGAGGAGCCCTCACTACATGTGTGAGAGGCCCTAGATCCCAGCCCCGTAAGGCCAGGAAGCCACCGCACCGCGAAGAGCGAGCGCTTCGCACACTCCGCTTATAAAGTGCCCGAGTAATGACGCCTATCTGTTGCCCAACTGCGCATGCGCGACGCGCGCAGCGAAGCTGCGGAGTCGGCGGCGGCGTCGGCACAACTCTGACGTCACACGCGGCGCACCTGTTGCTCGGCGCATGCGCATTAACGGCTCCGGCTCGGCCCGGTGACCTTGGCTCTACATGGCGTAGCGAAGCTATTGCTTCAAAAATGGGGTGAGGTGACCGTCGAGATGTGAGACAGATACTGCGCCATTTAATATTCCCCAAAAGGCTTTTTTTGTATAAAAAAATTTGTATATATTACTTCTCCCCCTATCCTCTCTTCCTGTCCCCTCACCTCTTTCATTAAATTTCTGCATTCTGCCTGCTATCCTTTATTTCCGCTGCCCCAGCTCAGGTGCTTCAGTATCGATGGCAGATGCCGGGGCTAGCAAAAATTTTTTCCTTCCTTTTTACTATTATTTTAATAAAAAAAAACCCACTACCACCACCACCACCCAAAAGCAATTTCCAATTTCCAACTCGCTAGACAACTGTATCGACTGTATGTCTCGTTCTCACGGCCTTCGCATAGTGCGTAAAAGGGCACGTTCTTAATCTCACCCTACTAATACTTATATATAATTATAATTGGTTTTGGTGGAAAGGAAATGGCGCAGTATCTGTCTCATATATCGTTGGACACCTGAACCGCGCCGTATGGGAAGGGATAAGGGAGGGAGTGAAAGAAGAAAGGAAGAAATAGGTGCCGTAGTGGAGGGCTCCGGAATAATTTCGACCACCTGGGGATCTTTAACGTGCACTGACATCGCACAGCACACGGCGCCTTAGCGTTTTTCCTCCATTAAAAACGCAGCCGCCGCGGTCGGGTTCGAACCCGGGAGCTCCGGATCAGTAGTCGAGCGCCCTAACCACTGAGCCACCGCGGCGGGACTAATACTTGTCGAGAAACGGTTATACAGGCCAAGGACTGCTGACGCGCTGGTCGAATCCGTCCTGTACAAGATTGCAGAGAGAGAGAGAGAAATAGAGGAACGACTTTATTGCCATAGAATGTCGGGATTTATGGCAGATGGGCTTGGTGTGGCTCCCAGGTGGGGGCGACTTCGTGAGCCCACGAAACGAGTGCCAGTTGGATGGTCTTGACTGGGCTTCTGTGGAGTTGCTCCCATCCCTCCCCTGAGGGAGCTGGCAGTAAGGTTTGTGGGGGCGGATTTCCCGCGCAACCCCAGAGGATATGCGCCTGGGTGGCGATTTCTCCTTGCATGATTACAATTTTGTCAGGCCGCGTCGTATTCCCCGTCTGTGATCAGTGATAATCTAGAATGGCAAGGATCGAATGCGTCTGCAACCTGCTGAGCATAGCGCTCGTCCAAGGAGTCTGTTCCTTCTTTGTCCGTGTTCTTTTAGCGCTTGCGAAAAATGACAAATGGCGTTCGATATAAGTGGGAGTCTCCTCTCGCTGTGGAGGTTGGTTATTTCGGCAAAGGTATGGGGAGCCTCAGACAAGAGCGTCTGGATTCGTGGGGCCGGCCGCCCAGTTGGTTAGGCCTCGGGCTACTCGGTCGACCCGTACGTTTTCAGAGTTTCCCGCGTGGGCGAGAACCCAGACTAGGTTGATCTCATGGTCGGGAGTGCAGCCGCGAAGGATGCGTGCAGCGGGGCGGCAGATATTTGTATCGCTCTTCTGTAGTCCCCTAGGACTGTGCGCGTACGTGAGGCAGCGATGGCCAGCGCGACGGCGGTTTCTACCGCCACGGTGGGAGAGTGGCCTCGTGCTGTGGTGACGAGAGTGGAATGTGGCGTGGTTGCACAAGCTACGTATGTGGTTGAATTATTCCGTGCAGCGTGCACGTGTATTGCGTGCTCGTCGGCAAGGTATGTGGCTTTGCGGCGCGTATCATGGCGGCCAGGTAGTATGCTTTTGGGGATTGGTTTGGGGCGGACGCCGCCTAGGGGGTTGATGGTTGAGACGGTCAAGTATGAGCTGTATACAATCTGGTTCATTGCTATTCTCAAATACCAACACAGGTTGCAAAGTGAAACAAGTGAAAAACCCACACAGGGGTTGAACCAAGCGGTCTTGTAAATTTACTATCGCTCGTAGAAAAGCTGTCCTATTACTGCTAGTCCTGACAAGCTGTATCTGAAGACACACCATCTAATCCCAGGGGGCTGAATGATCGATTTAATTTATTGACGGTTTTTGGATCCTTATTCCCAGAATTCAATTACAGCGTAATTCCCTGGGTGTTGTTCCACAAAATTTTTCGTCCAGTTTAGTGTTCACCGCTACCACAGTTTAAAGGTACATTCAGATTACGTAAATTTGCCTTTTTCTGCCCTTCTTACTCAGCGCAGTGTCTATTTTTGTTTCTTTGAAAGGAAGAGGGGGTGCGGCGAGAGGGTAAGAACAGAGCTTTTGAAGCAGCTGAGGCACCGCATCGTGACAACCTCCTTGTTAATAATAATAATAAAATTGGTTTTTGGGGAAAGGAAATGGCGCAGTATCTGTCTCATATATCGTTGGACACCTGAACCGCGCCGTAAGGGAAGGGATAAAGGAGGGAGTGAAAGAAGAAAGGAAGAAGAGGTGCCGTAGTGGAGGGCTCCGGAATAATTTCGACCACCTGGGGATCTTTAACGTGCACTGACATCGCATAGCACACGGGCGCCTTAGCGTTTTTCCTCCATAAAAACGCAGCCGCCGCGGTCGGGTTCGAAACCGGGTACTCCGGATCAGTAGTCGTAAAAGCTCCCTTCACGCCTTCTGTCACGGCGGACGTGGTTTTCGCGTCCATCGGAAGTGAGGAGGATAAAGGGGTGCGCGGAGAAGAAAGGTGCTATTACTGTATCCACCCTGGCCAAGCATCTGTAGTGTTCAATACCGCTGTTGGAACCGACGAGGGAGGCGAAACGCAACAGGCGCTCATGTGCGATGTCAGTGGACGTTAAAGATTCCCAGGTGGTCGAAATTATTCCGAAGACCTCCACTACAGACCCGGCCCGGTGGCTCAGTAGTTAGGGCGCTCGGCTACTGATCCGGAGTACCCGGGTTCGAACCCGACCACGGCGGCTGTGTTGCCATGGAGGCGAGACGCAAAAGGCGCCCGTGTGCAGTGCGATGTCAGTGCACATTAAAGATCCCCAGGTGGTCGAAAAAATTCCAGACATCCACCACGCCACCACTTTCTTCCTTTCTTCTTTCTTCTTTCACTCGCTCCTTCCTCCTTACCTTACGGCGCAGTTCCGATGTCCACCGAGATTATGAGACAATTACTGCGCCATTTCCTTTCCTCAAAAACCAATTTTTATTTCCCATGTGCTGTGCGATGTCAGTGCCCGTTAAGGATCCCCAGGTGGTCGAAACTATTCCGAATCCCTCCACTACGACGCCCCTCTCTTCCTTTCTTCTTTCACTCCCTCCTTTATCCCTTCCCTTACGGCGCGGTGCGGGTGTCCACCGAGATACGTGAGAGAGTTGGTCCTCAAAAAACAATTTCATTTAAGCTCCAGCGTGATCAGCTGCCTAGAGCAAACGGCCGCGGCGGCCGCGTTTCGATGGAGGCGAAACGCAGAAGTGCTTGTGTCAGCGATGTCAGCGCTCCCAGGTGGTCTAAAGTATGTCGGAAACCTCCACTACGGCACCTCTTCCTTCCTTTGTTCTTCCACTCCCTCATTCCTGCCTTATCTTAGGGCGAAACGCAACAGGCGCCCGTGTACTGTGCGACGTTATTATCATCAGCCTGACTACACCCACTGCAGGGCAAAGACCTCTCTCATGTCTGTCCAATTGATCCTGTCCTTTGTCAGCTGCGCCCACTGTATGCCTGCGAACTTATTTATCTCATTCGCCCACCTAACCTTCTGCCGCCCCCTTCTACGCCTGCCTTGTCTTGCAACCCATTCCATTACCCTTAAAGACAAGCGGTTATCTTGCATTATAAGCCCATTTCTTCCTCTTGATTTCGACTAGGATGTCATTAACCCGCTTTTGGTCCCTCACCCACTCTGCCCCAAAACGATTAGTGCACGTTAAAGGTGGTGGTGGTAGTGGTTTTATTAAAAATAATAGTAAAAAGGAGGGAAAAGATTTTTGCTAGCCCCGGCATCTGCCATCGATACTGAAGCACCTGAGCTGGGGCAGCGGAAATAAAGGACAGCAGCCCCAGGTGGTCAAAATTATTCCGATGCCCTACACTACGGCCCCTCTTTCTTCATTTATCCTTTCGCTCCGTTCTTCATCGCTTCCCTCACGGCGTGGTTCGCGTGTCCGCTGAGATATGTGAGACTGTTACTGGTTATTTCCTTTCCTCAAAAACCAAGTTTCATTCCGTGTTTTTTTTTTCAAATAAAAGACCGTTTTCGACAGCCCACATTAGTGTAGTTACAGACGTGTCAACTAAAGGACGTGACCACGAAATACTCTTTATTCCTGTTTGTTTACCGTCATTCCAGAAATTAGAATAAACACACTTGCAAAGCCCGCGGAATGTGATTGTATTGCTTTTTGCTAAAAGTATCTTCAGCGAGCATACAGAACTGTTCGCCTAAACTTGCGTGCAGCATTGCTGCATCTACGTCTGTTTTGTTTTAGGTCATTGAGGTGTGCCGTACGGTTAGAGGGATGGCTCTAACAGCATTAAGGACTGCGTATCTGACACCGAGGAAGGCGAAGCATTGAAAGCGGTTGTGCACAGAAACAGCATTGAAAAGTACGGATTAGTATCCCGTTCCCATCAAGGAAATGATAAGGAAATGGCGCAGAATCTGTCTCACATCTCGGCGGACACCTGAACCACGCCGCACGGGAAGGTATAAAGGAGGGCGGGAAAGAAGGAAGAAAGAAAGAGCTGCGGGAGGGCACTGGAATAATTTCGGCCGCCTGGAGATCTATAAGGTGTACTGACATCACACAGCACACGGGCGCCTTTGCGTTTCACCTCCATCGAAACGCGGCCGCCGCGGCCGGGTTAGAACCCGGGTACATCGCATCAGTAGCCGAGCGCTTGTGTGCTGTTTTAAGGCGAAAGCGTTTAAAGGCTCATCGTTGTTCGTCCGCGAAATCTGCCATACTATAGCTGTCAATCAAACGCGGTCTGGGTGTCCACCGGAATATGTGAGAACAGGGATCATTTGCTTTCCTTAAAATCAATCTTCATTTCATTTCCTTTCCTTACAGCGCGGTTCGGGTGTCCACTGAGATATGGGAGACAGGCGTCATTCCCTTTCCTCAAACTGTTCAACGGGCAAGGCGTCGCGCCCCGCCGCGGTGGCTCAGTGGTTAGGGCGCTCGACTACTGATCCGGAGTTCCCGGGTTCGAACCCGACCGCGGCGGCTGCGTTTTTATGGAGGAAAAACGCTAAGGCGCCCGTGTGCTGGGCGATGTCAGTGCACGTTAAAGATCCACAGGTGGTCGAAATTATTCCGGAGTCCTCCACTACGGGCACCTCTTTCTTCCTTTCTTCTTTCACTCCCTCCTTTATCCCTTCCCTTTCAGGTGTCCAACGGCATACGAGACAGCTACTGCGCCATTTCCCCCCCCCCAAGACCCATTATTATTATTATTATTATTATTATTATTATTATTATTATTATTATTATTATTATTATTATTATTAAGAAAGCAAGACGTTAACAAATTTAAAAAATGCCTACTATTATTGTGTGTGTGTCAGTATGGCTTGGCTATCTATGGAAACCGCCAGTCGCTCGACCACAAACGGAGCCAGGGAGATGCAGCTTTTCGCTTTCGACCACGGTTAACCAGAGCTAAACCACCAGCAATGTTTTCCTGACGTCTTCGCCGCACACACTGCCTGTGTGCTTTCCGATGTTGCTGTCTCTTAACCACGACATTGGCTTCATTGATTTCCGCTGCCGCTGTCGTGTTGCCCGCTGCTGTTCCCCTCGTCGCACACTACGATACTCTTTCAAAGACAGCCCGGACGGCCCCCTTACAAAAATGGTCTATAGACAAACTATAGACTCCTTACGGACTCTATTTCCTTCCTATAGATATTTCTTTTTGTCACTTCACAGTCTATAGACTTTCTATAGAAAAAAGTTCACTAAAAGTGTATGTGCATAAATCTATAGATTGTCTACAGATGTGTATAGGATTTGTATAGGCTTTATAGACAAAGGTATTTTTTATTTTATTTATTTACAAATACTGCAGGCCCTATTCGGGCCCAAGCAGGAGTGGGTACATACAACAACGTAAATTACCACTGCCAATTAGCAATTAAGAACACAACAATACATGTACATACATCATTGTAACACTATACGTAACAGAAATAAACATGAACGTACAACAGTGCAATACGTAAAAAACAGTCTGTAGACTGTCTAAAGAAATTTTTGTAAGGAGGCCATGGGTTAGCCTCCATTCTCACCCGAGAAGCAGCGCTACGGCAGAAAGTACTCAAACATGACCAGCTGCTAATGCGCGGAAGGCGCAGAGAGGCGAGAAAAAATGTACGTCGCATGTGCAGGTGCCCTGCTCCGATAACAACGAGCTGGTTCCACGCCCATTCGGACCATCCTGGAAACGAGGGAGCACACCAATTTGCCCGAAGATTCGTAGTTAACTTGCAGATCGCTACTCCGAGTTCAGGTCGGATAAGGGGTGTGTGACACCCTATACGAAGAAATTACAACCCAATTAAAAAAAAAGGCAGACCCAGAACCCCTTATACATCTAAGTTAAAACAGAACAAAGTTGGCGGCAGCTCCAAACGGATACTTTTTTTTAATCCGTGCATTTACTCCAAATCGTTCCCGGAGCACTTCAGACATCTTATACTCATGTAATCAGCACAAGCCATCGAACCAGTTGAGGATAAAGATGCACAGGTGGTAGAAACTGTTCCGGAAGCCTATACGTTATTGAGCAGCCCTTTCTTTCTTCTTTAAATACCATCTTCTCTCCTTCCCTTAAGACGCAGTTGAGGTGCCCACTGAGTATTGAGGCAGTTACGGTGCCATTCTTTTACTCAAAAACTACTACTAATAATTATTCGGCACCCGGGATGGGTGGATAGAAACAACATTTAATAGACGGAATAAAAACTCTTCCAGGGTGGTCTTCTACTGGTCCAGGACTCCCCGGGCTTGTGCTTCACATAAAGCCCGATCCACCAGCCATTTCTGGCCGGTGGGCTGAGCGGTCCGTATTAATAAATGTTTTCACCACCACCACACCTTCCAGGAAGAAAGAGTGGATTTGGGGATGGCGGGTATTGTCTGTGGGGAAGGACATTCCCAAAGTTAGTCGAAAAGTGCGGATCTCGGCACGACACAGGTGTTACAATGAGGAGGAAAGGTGGGGTGAAAGCATGGGAGACACTCGGGTTAAGTAAAGCAGCCCGTCTGTAATTGTCGCCATGTGGCGCTGGATAAGGGCGACGAAGTACTGTGGGGTGGTGGTAATGTTATGCGGCTGAGTTTGTAGAACACGGTGATTTGATGATATGTATAAAGGACCGATGGGGCCTCTTGCGCAGGGTTGGGTGCCTGATCGTCCGGGGTCCGGGAGGAGAGTTTTCGGGGCAGCGCATGAACGCGCTCATTACCGGGGATCGAGGCATGCCCAGGGATCCACGACAGAGCAACCGTTCGGTCGAGAGAGGTAGCTGAGGAAAGAATACTGTGTGTGGCCGGCGTCGCCACACCCTTTAGGTAGTGGCGGTATGCGGCCTGGGAATCTGTGCAAATTTCGGTTATGTTTTTGTCAATGGTGGAGTGGGCCAGCGCAAGTGCGATGGCGGCTCTTTCCGCCTCTGCAGGCGAATTTGTTCGGATAGTGGCGACTGCCCCGTCTGTGCTGTCTTCATAGGCTGCGAATGCCGCGAAAAATCCTACTTTAGAATTTTCTGCCGCTGCGACATAAAGGATATTGGAGCGGTCACTGTATGCTTTAGTGTAATAGCTCGCTCGAGTCCGCCGCCTACCCTGATGGAGGCTAGCGCTCATATTGCGCGGTAGGGGCTTCTGATATATGTGATCCTGCGTGCGCAGAGAAACCATGTAAGGTGTAGGACTTGTTGGGGTGGGAATGGGTAGATTGAGACGAAGCTGTCGCAATAGGCATTGTCCTGTTTCCGTGTGACTCAGGCGGACTAATTGGTTGGTGCGTTGAGCCTCTATTATTTCGATCACGGTATTGTGGGTACCAGTTGCCAGGAGGTGTTTCGTGCTAACCGTCCGTGGAAGACGTAGGGCGGCGGTGACAGCCGTGCGTATTAGGATGTCTGCCTGTTGTGTTTGGCGCTGAATGAGTATGTAATATGGGAGGTGGTATGTAATGCGGCTGATGATTAATGCATTTGCCATACTGAGGGTCTCGCGTTCAGACAACCCATGATTGCGTGCTGCCACCCGCCTGATTAGTGCAGCGACCTGTTTGGTCTGTCTTTGAAAGAGCTGAAGGGTGGGGGTAGCATCGAGTGTGTTGTTAATGAGAAGGCCGAGAATCTTCACCTGAGACACATAGGTCACTGGATTCTCGTACACGTGCAGTTCAATGGGGGGGGGGGGGGTGTCACTGGGGAGGGGTTTCAGTTGGAAGAGTTCCGATTTATTTGGAGAGCAACGGAGGTCTGTGTTTGCTAAATGGATGGTGGTGATGTCTGTGGCAGATTGCAGGATATCCTGGGCTGTTCCAAGGGATCCCCCCGTTGTCCATAGGGTTATATCATCTGCGTATATGGCTGTGTGGAGTCCTGGGAAAGCAGCAAGGGCCTTTGCCAGTGGCGCTAGGGCAATGTTAAAAAGTAAAGGTGATAGGACCGCCCCTTGTGGGGTTCCCTGGTTAGGCAGGGGGAAAGGCTGGGAGGCGACATCCCCAAGGTGGAAAACAAAAGCAAATATTAGAACAGATCACAAACTGCCCCGAAACGAGGTCCTGTGAATTTTGGAGACCCGCCGCGGTGGCTCAGTGGTTAGGGCGCTCGACTACTGATCCGGAGTTCCCGGGTTCGAACCCGACCGCGGCGGATGCGTTTTTATGGAGGCAAAACGCTAATGCGCCCGTGTGCTGTGCGATGTCAGTGCACGTTAAAGATCCCCAGGTGGTCGAAATTATTCCGGCGCCCTCCACTATGGCACCTCTCTCTTCCTATCTTTTTAACTCCCTCCTTTATCCCTTCCCTTACGGCGCGCTTCAGGTGTCCAACGATATATGAGACAGATACTGCGCCATTTCCTTTCCCCCAAGAACCAATTATTATTATTATTAATTTTGGAGAAACTGGCACTGTCATCACTGAATGCGTGACCAATACTTCAGCAGCAATGAAGCATTTTTGATGTGAAAGCATTACTGGTCCCATTGCAAAAAAAAAAAAAAACGCCACACTTGCAGATGGTACAGAAAATCCCAGCTATAGCAAAAAATAATAGGCTGACGTCATCAAGCGGCCGTATGACGCACACAGCAAGCCCAGCACCGCCACTTCTGTCCTGTCTCGTTTCGTCCTACGTTTCTTTGTCCCTTGTCGTTCGCGTGGTTACAATATGCATACAAGTACGAACTACCAACTAGCCGCCTTTTTCTCCCATCTATAGTTTAGACAATCCTGTAAATGTCATTCGTCCATATACACTTGACACTGGCAGACCTTTATGTGGCGCCATTTGTCCCTACACTCGTACCAAAATTGCGACGCAACCGTTTGTCGCACAGCTGTCCGGGTGAGCCATACTGTTTCTCGTTGCGTATAGCTTACATGCACTAGTCAAGTTGGAGGCTAGCTTGCGACATGGATTCGAACTGACGACATGTGCACCTTTAATTTTATACCTTCCCAGACTTTCGTATCAAAATTGTGATCCAACCGTTCGTCGATCGTACAGCGTTCCAAGTTGGTGTCATGTGCGTGTGTGTGTGTGGGCGCCCCAAAAAGCCAGTCTACGTCTTGCGTCCGCGACCTCCAAACTAGGGTCCGAATGTTGGCTGCCCGGTACGCAACCAATACGCAAACAAACTCCAAGAAAAGAACTTTAAAGCATCCACAAACATTACGCATAAACAATGCACCCAGGTACAGTAATACGTTCGCATTCCCACACGTAAGCAGTCCTAAGTGCCTCTGCCGAATTTTTTTTATGCCGTAACCATTAGCGATCTGTGATGAACCTGATTTGAAACGGCTACATGCGCCTGCTATGTTTTTATGTTTTCAACCTTGTAATCTAGTGCTTGTTCCTTGCGCGTCATAAGGGCGAACATGTTTCAGATGGAGCATCTTTGCGTAGTCCAGGTCGTAGTCACAGGCTACCTTGACAAATCATCGGGAGAGTGACCACTGGCGCTAATTATCGCCCATCTGTTTCCCTGTGCACCGCGCAGTCGCGTCCCACTTGTCCATTCCGTGAATGTTAACTCGCCGACGTCAATAACTGCGAGAGCCGAAGAGCTCACTCCGAGTAAGTTTGACCAGAGTACACGGAAAATTCGTGCGAGTTTTTTGCAAACTGGTTTTTCAATGCTGTGCGCATTAAAAGCGGTTGTTGCGTCGCTCACAACAAGGTTAAGCGGTATACGCATTTTACATCACAAAACAGCACCTATGATAGCTGAACTTATGGAAGGTATGTAATCCTCCAGAATAGTAATGCCAGCGGTGTGTATTTTGCCTCTGTAAACGAGCTCTCCAAGTACCAGGAAGCGTACTTAGACGTCCCTTTATAATCTTCTGGCTAAGACATAGCGGAGTTTCACTCACCTGCGCTCGAAGGTCACCATGTTGTGTAGCAGTGGATCCGTGGGCACTGCGCGCTTCGTAAGAAGTGACGTGCTCACGCGGAAGTCAGAGGGCCCTAGGCGATGCTATCGGAGTAGTCTTTCTGCCTTCAAAAAACCTGATGCCAATAACCCTCACCGTGTTTTTGCGCGCCGCACGACAGCAATGCACCAGGCTCAGCCACACATTGCTACTTTAAATACCTGCGTCGCCAAGAGAGACCTTCCCGTACGCTTTTTGGGCATGGCTTTCCTGCAGTCGCCCCTGTGTGCATACTTGCACGTAGACGGGGGAAAACTTTCGAGCATCTCGCGTACCCCGCCTCCCTTCCCCCCCCCCTCCCCCCTCCACCTGGAATGATGAAAACTATCATGAAACAGCACCGCCCTTAACGTCTGGTATGTACACGTGAGTATGTCTTGTCCCTGCTGCCTACGTTCTCAACTTTCGATGACGCGATATTTTTCTTAGTTCTGTGCACACGCATTACCCCGACACAGGATGACACAAGATTTGCTGCAGCACATAAGCCCCTTTTTTGTTTATTTAATAATAGTGGTAGCTCTATTGCAGGGTCACTACAGGAGTGGTAAAAGAAAGAGAAAAAATAAAGAGAAAACAAGCAATGTCAACGAATGCTAGAACACCAAGCACGCGATGCGAATAACAACTCCTCGCAACGGACACCAAAGAATTTATATACAGTTCCACTTTACGCTTTATAACAGAACAAGAAACACCGTCACAATCAAGCACAATTGAGGACCTGCACGAAGAAAAACTTTATGTACAATCTCACTATTTACGCGCCCTCAGAGCCTATAGCGTGTGAAAAACGACACGACCCTCGTTTCACGAAGACGTCAAGCACCCGCGTCAGGTACCCGGTATGCGGACAGTGACTGAAGCGGAAAAATGCGCACCTGAAAACCTAAGTAAACTAGAGCAGTTGCCCCTGACCGCCTCGCTGTCGATTCCGCAGAAAAGCCGAAGCCCTGTCTGTCATTGCCCCTCACTCACAAACAGAGCACTGACACTCGCAGCAAACGCAACTCCTCAGTCCTAAAACCAACTCCTCCTCCTTTTTCTCCTTATGTGAACACCCTCGAACCTGGAGTCCAGATAGACACCTCCGCCACCTGCCTCAGCATGTCCGGCGACGAACGACTCCCCAGGGCCAGTATAATGACAGCCTTTTGTTTTACCCGCAGGCTGCAGCATCTGCACATAATTGCTCCTCCCGCCGGTCGAATGTCTCTGACCGAATCGCAGAGCGCGAACTGCAGAGCCGAGCACCGATTCCCGGACAAACAACTCGCCGGAGGACAACAAACTGCAATAGCTTAGGAAGAGGACAACAAACTCCGCGCGGCCAAGGTCAACGCTTGTTCCTCGTTACTCCACAGGTCGGCAAGCAGAGCCGCTCGCCGGCACGCTACTACTCACGTGGGAAAGAAAGCCGACGACCACCTCAAACAGAACGTCAATAAACGTTCCGCTCGGAAACGTGGCCGTGCCCGCAGAAAACGCGATTCGCCGGAACACTCAGTAGGTAGAATGCATAAAAGCTCCAGGAGGAGGCGGCGAAGAGGGGGAAGGGGGGCTCTAATTTTAGGTCGGGGATGCCCCCAGAAAACACTCTCACTGGCGCCGTGACGTAGCCCCTCTGTCTATCCGTCCGTCTGCGCGCACAGTGGGTCGGGAAAACCCCCAATCTGGAGGAGGAACTGGCCGCGAAAGGGGTGGCGCTCACAAATGGCCTTTGGGCGTGAGAGTGCATCGCTCTTCGTGGCGACGGACGCAGCTGGCTCCTCCGAGATGAGCGCGCGGAAGTTCCCCAGGACGTGATCTTGTATACACCACGTAATGCGTAGTACACGGTCCGCTGCTCAGCTTAACTTGTCCGCCGGCCTCCTCGGCTACCCTCCTGGTGATGTGCAGAAAAACCGGACGTACTTAACTAAGCGACGTAACCGTGGCTCGCGATATAATCGCGCTCCTCTCCCGAGCACACCCCGCAGGTGTTGGTTCAGACACGGCGCTCCCGGCTTGCCCGTCCCATCCTCCGGGGGGCCATTTGATGAGTTAGGCAATGAACGAGTGTCGTGGATGGCTGACGCTATCCTAGCTCCATGGATGGGTCATGCGCTCATAAAAATGGTCTATAGACAGTCTATAGACTTCTTATAGACTCTATTGCCTTCCTATAGATATTTATTTCTATCTACTCATAGTCGATAGACTGCCTACAGACAAAAGTCTACTAAATGTGTATGGCCATAACTCTATAGATTGTCTATAGGATTTGTATAGCCTTTAGACTGTACTCTAGGGTTCGTCTATACACTTTATACACAGAAGTCTATAGACTGTCTAACGAAGTTTCTGTAAGAATGTACCTCCGAAGAGGGGAAAGACGCCACGGAAAAGTTTTTGGCGGAAATTGACCGAACTCGGAAGTAATTCAGACTGGCTTATTTTGGTCTGCGTTATAAGTGAGCAAGTACTGCAGATGAATGCTCCGTCAGTTCCAGATCCTACGTACCCTGAGGTACCGTGAGAGGGAGAGGTTTGCTTCAGATTTTCGCGCGCTTTTTGGATGCAGAATTCGGGAGCGTGATTGTTTGGAGCGAGGGAGGTCGCGGCAGTGAAACGGTTTTATGGTGTGCCCTGCCTGGGGATTGTGTGCGCTCCCAAATAATAGGGTCGAGGGTTCCTCTCGCTCCACATTTGTTACATTTTTCATCCTCAATTTCCGGTATAATATGTTTAATTAACATTGGGCGCGTGTAGACGCCTGTTTGAAGACGTCTCCTCGCCACCGCTTGCTGATTATTAAGCTTCACACTGGGCGGGGGAAGCTGCCTCCGGTGTTGCCTGTAGTGCTGAGTTGTTTCTTGATATGATATTAGCCGCCCTTCTCCTCCGTGGTTCTCGCGGTGGGGCTATTTTAGAGCTGTTCGGTGGTAGAAATCTCGAGCCAGCTCATGGGCAGCCTCGTTGACACGGACAGATTCTTGCGCGGGGGTCCAGATTATCTTAATTGGCCTGTCCAATTTTCTTTGTCTTAAAATTTTGGCTGTGAGAGGAGAGACCCTCCCTCCACCGAAATTTTGGATTGCGGTTTCACTGTCGCTCATAACATATTCGACATTTGATCCGACGCAAGCCATCGCGATCGCAACTTCCTCTGCTGTTTCTGTATTTGCCCCCCCCCCCCCCCCATCCCTTATGGTGGTGGCTGTGACTGTGTTGCCCCGGCCGTCCACCCCCACGGCTGTCGTGTATTTTTTTTATTTCTGCCTACTGCCGAGTTTACGTAGGCGACCTTTTCTTTTGGTTTTTGCAGTGTATAAATAGATTGTAAGGATGCCTGGGAGACCTTGCTGCGTAGCCCGGACCATGAGCACCAGCTCCTAGCCCTCCGACTGGCTGAAGGGGTCCGCCGCGGGATTCAAGAAATTCACGCCAGCATCTGACGTGGGCACCCTGTCTACCCCAATCTCTTCTGGCCCCCATCTCTCGACTGAGAGGGAGAGCCGGAGGGTAGGATGAGGTCGTCTCCTTTTTTTAAAAAAAAAACTTCGAAAGCGGTGCTACGGGGGACACCAAGAGAAATAAAACGAAGGACAAGCGCTACTATCAACTGAAGTCGTCTTCTTCTGTTGGACAACAGTCTTTCACTCATTCTTTGTGGTGCGCCGTCCCTTCCGTGTAATTGTATATAAGGAGAATTAGTTGATGAATGGTCCCTGTGTAGGTTTTGCTGGAAAGTCCTGGTCATTGGCAGCTTTTTTCTACAACCCCTCCATCTGTATTGTTAGATGGAAAATAAATTGATTGATTGATCCATCGATTGAGCGATCGATCGATCTGGCGGTTAATTGATTGATTGATTGATTGATTGATTGATTGATTGATTGATTGATTGATTGATTGATTGATTGATTGATTGATTGATTGATTGATTGATTGATTGATTGATTGATTGATTGATTGATTGATTGATTGATTGATTGATTGATTGATTGATTGATCGATCGATCGATCGATCGATCGATCGGTCGGTCGGTCGGTCGGTCGGTCGGTCGGTCGGTCGGTCGGTCGGTCGGTCGGTTGGGTTGGTTGGTTGGTTGGTTGGTTGGTTGGCTGGCTGGCTGGCTGGCTGGCTGGCTGGCTGGCTGGCTGGCTGGCTGGCTGGCTGCCTGGCTGGCTGGCTGGCTGGTTGGTTGATTGATTGATTGGTTGATTGATTGTCGCCTTGTCTTTTCTGCCTTTTATTGCAAAAAAGAACGCGCGTCTGATAAAATTAGACACACAGTGAATGAAATAGTTTTCTTCAGTAATTCTGTGATGGAAAGCATTCTCGAAATCCTATAAATATAACATATTTTCTGTACAGCGAAGTGGGTATGCCTAAATAGAAATACTCTTTTCATGCATACTGCGCAGAGCAAAACATGTTCAGTTCCCGATATAGCGTAAATGTAAATGGGCGCAATTACAGCGCCACTCATTCGCCAGAAATGGAGCCCAAGACAGTTTTTTTTTTCGCACGCCAAATGCCGAGGCGCATGAAAAAAAAAAGCGGGGGGGGGGGGGGGGACCAAGAGACACACTCAGCTAGTTTCTGATGCGACGGGGGCCTCTATTAGACCAACTGTTCATCATCATCACCTTCATAAACCCAACTCTGAAAAGGAAAGGTACTTCCTTTTTGTACACGACCGGCTTTAAAGCCGGTCGAGATTTTGTACTTCCAATTAACACTGTCCTGTGCCTGATGAGGCCGCCTTATTCCCGAAAACTTCCTAATTCGATCAGTCTACCTGACTTTTCGCCGCCCCATGCTAAGTTTGCCTTCTCTTGGAATCCAGTCCGTAGACCAACGGATAGCGGTGAACAAAACAGCGGATTTACCCTTTCACTAACTTTTTTGTATTAAGCTTAGTTTCAAGGTAACCCACACACCAACCCACACAAGCGCGAAAAAATTGACTCGACCACAACCAACCTAACCGCAGCTAAACAGATCGTGGTGAAAACAGGAGTGAACAAGGCTTCATTACGCAAGAATCTTTTCTTTCTCTCTCGCAATTTACCGGTCGAAAGCGTTAAAGAACCCCGGGTGGTCGAAATTAATTCTTAACCTTCGACAACAGCGCCTCTTTCTCTGTTCTTTCTTTCTCTCCCTCCTTTCTCCATTCCCTCACGGCACGGTTGAAATATCCGCCGAGAACTGAGACAGTTACTGCCTCTTTCTTTCCTCATATAAGAAGCAGGACGCGCGAAAATCTAGCCCGGTTTCGGTGACAGGCCACAACAAGCACACAAGCTCTTAGCCGGTGGATAGAAAACACAAAAGCGGCAGAGGCCACTGTGTACTCGAACCGACCGTCGATGGCGATGGTGGCTGCCCGGAACCAATGTCTCAGCACCTGCTGCGGTCATCAGGTTCGATGGAGTCTTGATGGGCCTGGTCAGTGATGACGACAGCAGCTGGTGTCACGCCACTATTGCTACTGCTGGTGCCGTTTTTTGTCTTATCGCCAAGTGCGGAAAGAACGTTAAGTAATGATGAATATTAAACATCAACACGGTGGATATCTAGATGTTGAAACGTGCAAATAAACACCGCCAGGAAAGGAAAGTCTGGCGCTCTTCTAGCAGATGAAGGCGTCTTTTTTTCTCTTTTTCATTTCGTGCACATGAAAATCAAAGCGCCAAGGACACCGGCGCGCAAAGTACTTGTGCAAGTGGTATGAAAAGTACCATTTTATTATACGTGTCCCGTAGAATATCTGGTACGGGTCCGATCTGAACCCAACATATTTGACTTATTTTTGGAAATGTGGCGGAGTGCTTGAAGGTTGCTTCACTTCCGCCACCGGTTGGCCCGGTATTGCACTGCCTCCGGGATCGGCCTTGTCCTTAGCGCGTCTTTGCTATCCTGTCTTTCTATCCCATCTTTCAACTCTCCTACTATCTGCACGTGGTAGCGATTGTGGCTCGGCTTGAGCCAGTGGGCAGGCCTGTGCACTTTCCTTTTCTTTCTTCCTGGCAGTGACAGACAGACAGACAGATCATGAAGACAAACGAATGATGGTGGTGGTTTGAGGAGTATCTGATACGGGTCCCATTTAAACCCAACATATTATACTTATTTTTGGAAATGTGGCGGAGTGCTTGAAGGTTGCTTCACTTCCGCCACCGGTTGGCCCGGTATTGCACTGCCTCCGGGATCGGCCTGGGTCATTATACCGCGCGTCTTTTCTATCCTGTCTTCCTATCCCATCTTTCAACTCTCCTACTATCTGCACGTGGTAGCGATTGTGGCTCAGCTTGAGCCAGTGGGCAAGCCTGTGCTTTTCCTTTTCATTTTTCCTGGCAACAACAGAAGAAAAAGAAGACCATGATGACAACGTGGTATGCAGTACTTGAGGTTGGCATGTTTGTGAGGTTTAACGTCTGAAGCTGCAGATGACCTATGAGTTGAGGTACGCCGTGGTGAAGGGCTTCGATTTAATTTCGACCTCCAGGAGTTCTTAAAGCGTGCACTGGTATCGCACAGCATAAGGTGCCTTTTACCTTTTACCCTTCTTGAAATGCATCCATAGTGGCTTGGATTCGATCCAGTAAATCCATCATACTTGGTAGCAGAATGCCTTGGCCGCTGCACCACTGCGGAGTACCTTGCACAGTGCTCACTTGGCCAACGTTCTTGAACAAAAATTTTGAATATTGGAAACTATAAGGTACTGATATTGAAGTATTGAAGGTAATGATCCATTCAAGCCGCCGTGTGGCTGAGTGGTCATGGCTCTCGGCTGCTGGCTCGAACGACGCGGGTTGGATCCCGGACGCGGCGGTCGAATTTCGATGGAGGCAAATTCTAGAGGCCCGTGTACTGTACGATGTCAGAGCACGTTGAAAAACCCCAGTTGGTCGAAATTTCCGGAGCCCTTCACTACGGCGTCCCTCATAGTCTGAGTTGCTTTGGGGCGTAAAACCCCGATAACCCCCAACTAATGGTCCATTCTTCCTATATGTATAGCAAAATCTTTCTTTTATAGTGTCAAGCAGCTAAGACTGCCATATATAGAAAACCAACGGGCAACACTTTTGACGACAGTAAGAACGTTAATAACATAAAAATTCAAGCCTGCCGATAGGATATCCGCGGATATATTGATTGTTGCAGTGAAATCTTGCAATATATGAAAAGATTGCATTCATAAACTATCTCCCGTTCAAAAACGACTTTGTCCAGAATTGTTGGGTACGAGTGCGACATTATGTATACAGCGCGGTCTGAATTTGTCTGATTGCCAACCGGAAATGCGGAGCACGTCTTTAGCTACCTCTTCCGAAGCCTCTTGGACGAGGAGGCGATAGCTTCCGTGACAAAAGTGATCTCTTGAATCGAACGGTCGCCATGGGGAGCTGCGCCAAGGTAGGCTGGAGCAATTTTACAGCTGGCTTCCGTCAATACTACTCCCTCCCTTGCAGGTGAAAGCACACAAAATATGTCCCACGAATTCCTCCAGCTGGTAATTTAATGACCACCCAAGTCCAGCACGTCACGGGCACAATTGTATATCAGTGTAAACGGATTTGCGCACTGTTATCTCTTTTCCGCTCGTCATAAGCTTCCCGGAGACAGCTGGAACGCCACCCCATAAACCTATAGACAGCCGCGAAACAACTAATGACGCATGACGTTATTGATGACGTCGTTCCTTATTAGATTCCGCTTCCGCTGTATATACCACGCGGCGGCATCTTCGGCGCTAATACCTTCGGCAGCCACAGAGCCGAGGGGCAAGAACCATCGCTCGTATTGTCGCCACGGCTCATTACGCTTGTCACATTGTCGCTGGCAAAGTGATATGAACGCTATTTAACACAATCTGTCGAGTGAGGTCAAAAGTTTATCGCTCAAGTTGATGAGGGGCTGTTGTTTTGTGCCGTGAACGAACGATAGTGTCTTTGTAAGCGGCCGTTGAGCCATTTTTTTCGTTTTTCCTCTGTAAATGAACCCATAACTATGAGGAATTCAGAGACTATGCCGGAGGCAGAGGAAACGTACAGCTAGAAAACAGCAGTCGCCTAAGGAACACGACGCAAATTTCTGCTTAATATTGACTTCATCTTGGCCAACACGTGTGCGGCTCACTGTACAATTTAGACATCCTCACTTCCCGTCTTCCATCTCTCACCCTTCGTGGTCTACATTTACCTCCCTCAGTGAAGAGTCGCCGGTATAGTTGTGCCAGAAGTAAACGAAGCAAGTCCATCGCATTCTAAAATGAGTCACGCATTGCTCGATAAATAATTTGGAGATAAAGAATGCGCGGACCTGTACTGATCGTTGGCGCAGTCTCTCATGAACACAATGTTTCTTGGCTTCCACTAAGACAGGCGTGACAGCACCTCCAGCAGAACAGCCGTGCCTCCGTTTATTCCTGTCCGCAAATTTACACTCTTCCAGCGCACCCTTCCACCATTCCCGGCATTAAATCCTCATCTTTCTCTCCTCTTTTCACCTTGTTTGCCTGCCTAAATGCAGAAGCAAACGCGTGCCCAGGCATGTTTACGGACGAGTCGCCCCAGACAGACACTATGTATCCCAACACGACACGCATCCGAGGCTCCCAGGCGACGTCGTGGAGAGGCCGAGTTACAACGGGCACACGTGCTTCTGCTCCTCCCGCATTACACACACCCTCGCTTCTCCTGACCGCACCGTGTCCCCGTCTGGAGCCCCGCGCTGCGCGATCTAGCGACACGTTAACCTCCAAGGCGCGGACAGGCGCCGGCTGCCCCTTCCCCACCGCGACGTCTCGCGGTGTCCTCCCGCGCAATTCGCGCCGTTCGCGAGACTAAACTTTTCTTCTTCTTCTTTCTTCTTACCCGCGCGCAAACAGCCACTTCTCTAGACCAGTCATGCAAATGATCGCGCTGGGCCTCCCACCGTAAAGGGCCTTCTACTTCTTGGCGCTAAGCCGTCGTCGGCCGGGACGTTTAGGAGCCAAAAGAGAAACAAGGTGCCGTCCTCTCCGTTACTCCTGACCGTTCCGCCTCCTTTTATCATTCGTTCTCTCTCTTTTTTTGTCTTCTTTGCTTGCCATGCGTCGGCGCCTGGTGTTGCAGTTAGAGCTCTTTCAAGAGCGGTAAGAAAGACGATAAAATAAGTGTCGAGCGAAAGAAGAAAGAAGGTCCGCGCCGGAGACGAACTTTCCTTCGCGGAACTGCTACCGGCGACGCCGGCCGAAGAAAAAAGAAAGAAATGCCGAAAAAGAGAAGAAGAAAAAGAAGAAGTGCGGAAAAGAAAACGGGTAGCATCCAGGCTGCGCGGCAGAGACGTGCCTGGGACCGTTTCCGCCACGCTCTGGTGGCTGTGCCGCTTCCAAGGCGCGATGATCGCGCCGCGCCTCGCCTCTCCCTATAACCCCGGTCATCAAATGGCCACCGCCGCTGCTGCCGATACGTCTCGATATTTCCGCCGACGCACTGATCTTGAGGTGCAGCAAAAAAGCAAGACCGGGTACACTTGTGTGCAGTTAGACCGTACAGCGATGGAAAGATACGAGATGGAAAATTATGTTCGCATCGCTGCGCGCGTTAGTGTCCATTAAAATGTAAATTTCGCGCATCCGATGGCGGGTGTCATGGTTTTGGGAGGTATACAGCGTAGTTGACTGGAGTTGTTTTTTTACATATAAAGTCGATATTAAATAAGATGGTAGCGAGGATGACGCGAAGATGGAGAAGAAAAAGAAGTGGTACCTCTTAGAATTGGAGCCACTCAAGAGTAACTCACCTATTCGTGCTTATTTGGTTTTGCGGTTGCTGAAAATACGCGAAACGTGCGCAGGCAGCACAACTTTCAGTGTCAGGAGAGAGTAATGTAAGTAGACTTGCATCAGGGAAATGTGTTTTTGGCTGTGACATATATGCATTTGCAAGAAAAGACGGCAGTGGCAGTACTGACAACCATTACCTTATTAATTATGGTCACTAACATGAGCTCTGCAAATGTACCGAGTCCGAGACGGTCTTATCAATGACGAACATTTGAGATTCAGTATGCAGATATATAGTATGCAGTTGAACTGTGTTTCATGAAACATTTATTACCTTGACGTTTCGACCAGAACCTGGCCTTCGTCAGGACTGACAATTAAGATGCAATAAAAGGTTTTTTAAGGAGCGTAGTTCAACTTTCTACTTACGTTACCAGCACGCACGCACGCAC
>JARKHS020000855.1:0-15000 GCA_030143305.2 Amblyomma americanum | reverse complement strand
GCGATTTCCGGTGGTGCACAGCTTCTTCCCGAACGGTTACTCGTACGTGATCCGTAATACGACAGGAATGGCGACCAGAAACCAGAGAAGCATTAAGGCGGCAGCTCGGCACCGTCCGTCTGGAAGAGGGCAATTTAGATCGCGTCTTGATACAATACAGCGCTGGGAGTTCTTGCCGGAACGCTTAATGTATTATTCTGTCGGCAGACGACGAGATACACTGCATACTCAGAGCAGTCTTTCTCCGACAATGGGTGAGGCATTAATCGCGGGCTTCTTGGCGCGGCTGTAAATGATGCATTCAACTGTAGACGCGTGCGTTAATTGGATGAAAGGAAAAGTATCATTCAATTCCGCGGGGTGCGGTTCGTGAAAACTGTCGGGTTCTTTCTTTTTCTTGGCAACAAAATTTCGCGCTACATAAGATGCGAGCCTCATTAATGATGCCGCCTGACACGGAGATTCCCTCGCTCACTGTTTCTATTGCAATGCAGAGCGCGTATTTTTGCCGAAAAGGCTTGTCTTCTGATTCAGGTTGCGTATTAACTGACGAAATTCCTCTCCACTTCCTTACGCAGGAGCCGGCCTACATCACTGCACCTCGCATACTGATGTATATCGCCACAGTGTGCTCACTAAACTGCAGACGCGCTGTGTCTACCGTCTGCGTCGAGAGGAATGAAGAAAAAAAAAGTATTTAAAGAAAGACGTGGCCAAAAAAAAAAAAGACCGGTCCCGCAGAATAAAAGCTCACAGGGGGACAACCACGGCTGCTGTTAATACGCTATATGTGCCCTTCGCGCTCGATGTGTCTCCGAAAAAGTTACGTGCGGTAGGCAAACAAAAAAATAAGAAAACGAAACGGAAGATATAAAGAGAAGAAGATCTGTGGGTAACGCCCAAAGAGAGGTCGTTTTAATTTTTCCCCGGATCGGTAGTCCAAGTGTGTACAGAAAGGAAATCGATGAAATTCTTGCGTTATCGCTCTTGCCTGTCTGCTTTTCTTTTCTTTTTCTTCGTATAATTTTTTAAAAAGTGTTTCCACCTCTCTCGCTTTGCCAGGAGACTGACACGTGGTGCGATAGGACGAAAAAAATCGAAATTCTCATTTTTCGAGCAAAACTTTATTCTTTCGTGGTGGCCTTTAGAACGGCCTTTTCTCGTGTGGCAACGGGTGCTGCTTCGATGGCGGGAGCAGAAAAGGGCATTAATATTCGCCCGTTTCAACAGGAATCTCGCCGAAACTACGTCAAAGAACAACTTAACAGCGGCATCATCTCTTTTTTTATATTTTACGAGATATTTGTTTTGCCGCTGCTGCCGAGATGTTAAGGCAGAGGCCTTTCAAATCGAAACCGAATTATGAAATCTTTGGCTGCTTCTGGAAAAATTTAGAGACACAGACCTTCGAAGGACAAACGCAACAACGAGATGTCCTTTCCTTGTTGTTAAAGACATGCTGAGGCACTGAGCCTGCCAGGACAAACGCAATGATTTAATTATGTTACTTTTTAATTCATATCTCGCTCTCGTGGGGCCGGTACAATATAAAACTCTATTGGTGTTGTATAAGTGAACGTCAGCCATCTCACGCGATAAAAGCAGTCAGACATGGTCTGCTCATGCCTTGAGGCCTACTCCCAAAGCAACATCTACTTTACGTCTATAAATTTAATGAGTTGTGTACATTATACTCAGTGACAAGTATTGGTAGAAGAACAGTCTGACAGACCAGTTAGCGGTAGGTCTTGAATTTGCGAGGTCGCGAAACCAACGCGGGGTCGGAAGGTAAAGTGCATTTCTCGTTCTCATGATTACTGAACACGCACCCAACAATTCCGGACAAAATCATTTTTGATCGAGAAATTGTATATGAACGCAATTTCTTCATATAATGCAAGATTTCACAATAGCAGTTCACAATATCAATTCGCACTCCGAATATCCCCAGATTAGCGTTTCTGCTATCGTCAAAAGCGTTCCTCATTGGTTTTCTATGACAGTCTTAACTGTTCGATGCGATCGATAGAAACACTTCAAAAGAAAGATTTTGCTACATATGAACCATTACCTTCAATATTTGCATAACAGTATCTGACAATTTTGCAATTTTCAAATTTTTTTGTCCGAGAATGTTGGACATAAATACAACCTAAAGGGCAGCATAAAACGACAGATATTTTACATACAACCTAACTGACGCGTAGGTGTTAATTATTTAACCTAGCATAGGTGGGGTAGCGTGCCGAACAGTGCAATTCATTCGCTTCAAGAGAAAAGCATTGTAGACGTACAAACACAGGAATCAGTATGAAATCTAAGGTTCGACGAAATCTCGTCTGGTCGGGTGAATACATTGGCGAAAATAACGAAGCGCCGACCAAAAGGTGTTGTCAAGATGGAAGGACGTTTCGACTTCCACACGGAAGTCTTCGTATTCACCCGACCAGACGATATTTCGTCGAACCTTAGATTTCATCATGCTACGACGGTCGTATGGCCAGAATTTCATCACTCAAGTGCGCCGAGTGAACAAGACTTTCGTGTGGAAGTCGAAACGTCCTTCCATCTTGACAACACCTTTTGGTCTCGGTATCGTAATTTCGAGGATGTAGTGGTCGCTGCCCAGGTCGACGCCGGTGTTGTGCCACGTTACTTTGCCCGTGTGGTCGTTCTTGATGAACGTAAGGTCTGGTGTGGTGTCTCGTGCTACGGAGTTGCCGATGCGGGTGGGATGAGCGGGGTCCGTGATCAGGGCACAGTTGTGGTCCAGGATATCTTGTAATAGGTCCCGTCCCTTGGCCGTATCCTTCACGTAACCCCACGCTCGATGGGCGGCGTTGAAGTCCCCTCCGATCAGCAACGTGTCGTCTTTGGCTTGGGTGCTGGCTGTGTGTAGTAGGGTCTTGAATTTCTGTGTTTGGTGCTTGGGGTTACTGTAGATGTTGGCGATGAACAGGCTGCCTTTCCGTTGTTTGTTTGGGATGATTTCGGTGAAGGTATATTCCACCCTGCTGCGGCCGTGTTTGAGTTGGTGCTCGATGAACGTGAGCCCTTTGCGGACGAACGTGCAGACGCCCCGTCCCTCCGCCGGGCTAACATGCTAACATGGTGCTGGAGCACGTGGTGGCCAACCGGTGGCAGGAATACCTGGAGAAGGAAGGCCTCTATCCGGACACGATGATCGGCTTCCGACACAGACTCAGCACACAAGACGCCATGCTACAACTAAAACAAGAAATCATCGACAACAAGACACAAGACAGCAAAGTAATTCTGGGGCTCGATCCACAAAGCGCATTCGACAAAGTCAAACACTCAGCCATATTAGCACAAGTATCACGACTCAACATGGGGGTAACGAGCTACAATTACATCCAAGACTTCTTGACCAACCGCACGGTGGAACTGCACGCCGGAGACCTCAGACTCCCCGAACGCAAGCTCGGTAGCACGGGTACCCCGCAGGGTTCGGTCATCTCGCCGTTGCTCTTCAACCTCGTTATGATCGGGGTAGCGAGGGCAGTAGCGGGGACCGGCGTCCGGCATACGATCTACGCCGACGACATTACCCTGTGGGCGGCCGGCGGCACCGACGCCAGCATCGAGCAACAGCTACAAGCCGCGGTTACCGCCATCGAGCAGCACCTTGACGGCACCGGCCTAGTGTGCTCGCCCGCCAAATCCGAGCTGTTCGTCCTCACACCATTACGACCGGGACGGAAACGCGCTCCCCCTCGGGAGTGCGATCACATCAAGATCATGACCGCATCGGGGCAACGCATCCCCGAAGTTCCCAAGATCAGAGTCCTGGGCCTGCTGCTAAACAAGAGCGGCCGCAACGACGAGACCATCAACAAACTTACCACCAAGGCAATGGACGCCATCCGGCTCATACACCGAGTCTCGACACGACGGGCGGGCATGCGTGAAGACAGTCTCGTGCGCCTCGTCCAGTCGTTCGTGATCAGTCACATCGCCTACGTTGCGGCCTACCTCAACTGGCAGGTCACTGACAGGAACAAGATCAACACGCTGATCAGACGGGCTTACAAGACGGCGCTGGGCTTAACGGAGACCACGAGTACGGCTCGGCTCCTGCAGCTCGGCGTCCATAACACCCTAGAAGAAATAGCCGAGGCGCAGCTCACCGCGCAAATGGAGCGCCTCTCTACCACCAAGACGGGGCGCAGTATACTGACATCCCTGGGTTACAACCCCCGAACCCCCAGCCGGCAACCATGCGAGATCAGCGAGGAGGCGCGGGCTCACATCCATGTGGACCCCATCCCGAAGAACGTGCACCCCGAATACAACCAAGAACGGCGGCAGGCACGGGCCCAGGCCCTCATCGAGAAACACGCCCAAGACCCGCACGCCCGGTACGTGGACGCAGCGGAATACAAACGAGAAGGCTTCGCGGCAGTGGTCGTTGCGGCGGCTACCGGCACCACGACAACGGCAGCGAGCGTGCGGTGCACGGACGCCACAGACGCCGAGGAGGTTGCCATCGCTCTGGCGATCTCCGAGGCCGAGTGTCACACCGTGCTCAGTGACTCGAGGAACGCCGTGCGCAACTTTGCCAAGGGGCGAGTGAGCGCGCCGGCGGCCGCCATCATCGGCAAGCTCCAGCCCCAAGACCGCCGCAGCACCATCCGTATCAAGTGGTTCCCGGCGCACGCGGGCGAGTGTGCATCCTCGCCGAACCACAACGAGACGGCCCATTCGGCGGCGCGAGCGCTTACCCTCCGCGCCCCCGAGAGTGACCGTTCCGTGTGGTGGTTCGAAACCAAGGACCGCGTAACCAGTTATGGCGAAGTTACCATGTGTTACCGCCTAGCTCGACGGACAATGCCGCCTCCCCACCCGGCACTCAGTCGGGAGGAGGCCGTCATCCTAAGACAGATACAGACCGGGTCACTCCTCGCCCCGGCAGTGCTACACGTACTTCACCCAGAACTCTATCCGAGCGATGTGTGCAATGTTTGTGCAGCTGGTCCGGCGGACCAATGGCACATCATGTGGGACTGTGCCAGGTTCCCGACCGAGGCTACCTCCAGGATATACCCGCCCGAACTTCAAAGTGCAGTGCAGTCTGCAGACAAGGACATTCAACTATGGGCCGTCCAGCAGGCCCGGGGTGCGCTCGAAAAGCACAAGCCTCACGACCCACCACAAACGGGCCGAACGGGGGTAGTGCAGAGGAGGGCATAACCCCGGGTCGACGCTTGGCCAACGTCACGACGCGTCAAACCGTCGGTTGCCGGCATTTTCAATAAAGTTTTTCCTACCTACCTACCTTTTGGTCGGCGCTTCGTTATTTTCGCCACAGGAATCAGTACCGTGCGATGCAGCTCGGACTCGTTTAGATCCACCTTGTAAGCGCACACACGCATTCCTCATCACTGCCTAAGTACGCGGAGGAAAGGAATGGAGAAGGTATGTTCGCACGTGGAGCATTGCTCGCGCATGCAGCTTCGCACTCTGTGGGGCCCATATCATGGCATGATTAATGCGTGCATTTCTTCCGGAGGGATTAGACGCCGCGAAATGCGTCTTCATTTTCTCCTGACACGCGGGCCGGATTAGGCTGTAACACAATTATAGCACCGCAAGGCTCGCGGGCGCCGATATGCAGTAAAAAGGAAGGAATATTAGACGGGCGAAGAACGTTGAGCACTTGGAAGACGCTCCTTTCGAGAAGAGATCAGCGTTTCTAGACATAGAAAGCGTGAACTCGTACCACAGGCTCTGTCTTCGCGAAAATCGCCTCATGTGCGATGTATCGTTAAGTGGCTGCATTGTGAAGGAATTCTTCAGCTTTAAAAATGCCGCAACAGCGATCATCCAACGCTAAAGCCAAAAAGAGATGTTATCGGTGCGCAAAGATAGAGGTAAAATACGAAAAAATACCCGACGCAGAATCTCAAGTATGCTGCCATACCTCCAACGCGTGATTGGACAAAGCCGGCTAGATAGCGAGCGAGCTATAGCTTGAGCACATAATTAAATTCATTAACGCTTCCACTAGCGACGCGTCCTCGGGGCAGTCGCAATCTCCCCCGTCCACAGAGTCGCCGCTTCCAGCTTAGGTGTCATTGTTTCGCGGTCTATCGGCTCAGCCCAATCCAACGCCCGCATCGCCTGAAACCTGGAGACGACTGAATGAACACAGCCCCGAGGCACGTCCTCCGCTCTTCCTGCTTCAAAATATTCACAAACACCACAAAATTCTGTCCTTTCAATCACTGTAGTCAGTCCACGATGAGCCCGCGGGCGATAAGCGCATCGCCCATTTGGCAGCGGGCGGCCATTTCGGCGATGTGATCTGCTTGAACACACACACACACACACACACACACACACACACACACCACACACACACACACACACACACACACACACACACACACACACACACACACACACACACACACACACACACACACACACACACACACACACACACACACACACACACACACACACACACACACACACACACACACACACACACACACACACACACACACACACACACACTATATATATATATATATATATATATATATATATATATATATATATATATATA
This sequence comes from Amblyomma americanum, assembly GCA_030143305.2. Classification (NCBI taxonomy): domain Eukaryota; kingdom Metazoa; phylum Arthropoda; class Arachnida; order Ixodida; family Ixodidae; genus Amblyomma; species Amblyomma americanum. Next base: position 8,405 of record JARKHS020000855.1, on the reverse strand, counting down.
TATATATATATATATATATATATATATATAGGGCGAGAGAGAGACTCTCCAACACCTCTCGAAAGTGGTTCTAAATGCCTTTTCGTTTTTCCCCAGTTTTCTTGCAGGCGACCAGACCGTCTATTTAAAAAACCTTTAAACGCATTCAAATCGCGTAAAATTCGGTCTCAATCGAAAGCTGGGGCCAGTCCCAAGAGACGGCATCCAAGTTTTACTCCTTCACACTTGCTTCGATAAAAACCAAGCACGCGCAGAGGGACGCAATACCTGCATAAAATTCCGCTCACCTTGCTCTTTATCTGCTCAAGACAGTTCGCTATTCCTGATTTTAAACGTCTTTTGCCTTGCAGCGCCTCCTCTATTTTACTACTATCCCCGTTTTTTTTTATTCCGGCTATCCGCGTGAAGAATTGCTCATCACCATCTTCCACTGTTCAAACTTCAAAGCGTGAGCAACGTGCGTACTTTATTTCAAATCGTCCCCCCTCATCGCCTCCCTTGTTTTCTACCTGCAGTGCACACTCAGGTACTTAGTCGGGACTCGTCTCTTCGAAATACTTTGTACATGCGTCACATTTAGTTTTGTTATTATATGAATGCAGAGCAGTAATGAAAGGCCCGCCGTTCTCTGTTTTCTACCTATGTTCAGAGCATTAACATTAATCTCGATGATTGGAGCAGATTACCTGGCCGAAAAAGCGTGTAATAAAGCTGCGCTGAAAGCGCGTGCTAGACAATGAGATTCGCTGCTTTGTGACATGAAAGGTCATGAACGGAAAGATGGCGCGAAATTCGAGAATTATGCTCAATTAATAATTGGTTTTTGGGGAAAGGAAATGGCACATTATCTGTCTCATATATCGTTGGACACCTGAACCGCGCCGTAAGGGAAGGGATAAAGGAGGGAGTGAAAGAAGAAAGGAAGAAGAGGTGCCGTAGTGGAGGGCTCCGGAATAATTTCGACCACCTGGGGATCTTTAACGTGCACTGACATCGCACAGCACACGGACGCCTTAGCGTTTTTCCTCCATAAAAACGCATCCGCCGCGGTCGGGTTCGAACCCGGGAACTCCGGATCAGTAGTCGAGCGCCCTAACCACTGAGCCACCGCGGCGGGTAATTATGCTCAATTGGAGCAGATTTCCTGACAGAAAAGAATAATAATAATAATAATTGGTTTTTTGGGGAAAGGAAATGGCGCAGTATCTGTCTCATATATCTTTGGACACCTGAACCGCGCCGTAAAGGAAGGGATAAAGGAGGGAGTGAAAGAAGAAAGGAAGAGTAGGTGCCGTAGTGGAGGGCTCCGGCATAATTTCGACCACCTGGGGATCTTTAACGTGCACTGACATCGCACAGCACACGGGCGCCTTAGCGTTTTTCCTCCATAAAAACGCAGCCGCCGCGGTCGGGTTCGAACCCGGGAACTCCGGATCAGTAGTCGAGCGCCCTAACCACTGAGCCACCGCGGCGGGGAGGAAAAGAAGCGCCCATAAAGCTCTGCTAGATAATGAGATTCATTGCTTCCTGACTCTGACCATGAAAAGAGAGACGCCGAGATATTGCGCACAGCCGGAAATCCCTGATTCGAAAGAAAAGGTGACATAAGGAAGAAAAGCAGAAGAGAACTGACTCAGAGTGCAATCTTATAACGTATGCGGATCAACCGTGCTGAGAACTTCGGGAGATGAGGTATTGAAGCTTCACATCAGCGCTCGCTTTTTGCTTTATATGTCGCAAAGTAAGGCAAGCACGTATACAACTTCAAACTCTCAAGCCTCGGTGAAGCGAGAGCAAGGAATATTTATACAGCATATGTGCGCTTCAATGTTGCCTTCAAAGGAGGACTAGAGGCTTCAAAGCGCCGATCTCGTATAGTGTTGTTTGCTTCTCTATGCCAAACAAGGTGAGCTCTATTTGATGCTCACCTTTGAGATTAGCACTTCGAATTTCAGCTCCCGAAAACTCACTTTATATTCCGGTGATTCCTTCTTTCTTTACCTTAGGCTGAGATTCTGGAGAAGTGTTCCAATCGGGAGTCGGCGTCTGATTGCGTCGACAAATAGACTCAAGTCCGGCTTTCGAGGGCAGAAATTTCAAAAATTGAAAATTTGTGATACACTCTTGCGGAAATATTCAAGGTATAATGGTACATTATTCTGATTAAAAAAAAGATACGAGACTGCCGTCGGGTGATCTGCGAATATATTGATTATTATAGTGAAATCTTACATTACGTGGAAAAATTTGCGTTCATAACCGGTTTCCCGCAGAAAAAAAGCTGTTGTCCAGAATTGCTAGTTATGAGTAAAGAAAACGATTTGAAATTATTTGTTTCAGATTCACATGCATTGCCATAGATGCAGCGGAATTTTTCGTGCTTAACAGCCCTCCCCTTGCTAATTAAAACGCAGTGCACTGAAGAATCGCGTTCTTGCCCCAAAAGAAACTTTACTCTAATGGGCTGATTAAAATCACGGATAATATAGCACCGCCTCCTCTGCTCAAATGACGAAACTACTTCGCATACGGTTTCTATTAGCAAACTATTGTCGCGTCGGCACACACTGTTTTAACTCGGAATCCTTCGAGCTGTCTGCCGTAAAAAAATGCATATGCATGTATGCAAATACAAAAATGCCACTCTTGCAGACAGACCGCTGTTAAAGTCAAATGGTCGATACAAAATCGTGGACGTGTTTTCTCCAATGAAATTGATAATAATTAATAATAATTGCTTTCTGGGGAAAGGAAATGGCTCAGTATCTGTCTCATATATCGTTGGACACCTGAACCGCGCCGTAAGGGAAGGGACAAAGGAGGGAGTGAAAGAAGAAAGGAAGAAAAAGGTACCGTAGTGGAGGGCTCCGGAATAATTTCGACCACCTGGGGATCTTTAACGTGCATTGACATCGCCCAATGAAATTGAAAAAAAAATTGAAAATTGGTTGTTGGGGAAAGGAAATGGCGCAGTATCTGTCTCATATCTCGGCGGACACCTGAACCGCGCCGTAAGGGAAGAGATAGAGGAAGGAGTGAAAGAAGAAAGGAAGAAAGAGGTACCGTAGTGGAGGGCTCCGGAATAATTTCGACCACCTGGGGATCTTTAACGTGCATTGACATCGCCCAATGAAATTGAAAAAAAATTGAAAATTGGTTGTTGGGGAAAGGAAATGGCGCAGTATCTGTCTCATATCTCGGCGGACACCTGAACCGCGCCGTAAGGGAAGGGATAAAGGAGGGAGGGGAAGAAGAAAGGAAGAAAGAGGTGCCGTAGTGGAGGGCTCCGGAATAATTTCGACCACCTGGGGATCTTTAACGTGAATTGACATCGCCCAATGAAATTGAAAAAAATTGAAAATTGGTTGCTGGGGAAAGGAAATAGCGCAGTATCTGTCTCATATCTCGGTGGACACCTGAAGAGAAGGGATAAAGGAGGGAGTGAAAAAGAACGAGAGAAAGAGGTGCCGTAGTGGAGGGCTCCGCAATAATTTCGATCACCTGAGGATCTTTAACGTGCACTGACATCGCACAGCACACGGGCGCCTATTCATTTCGCCTCCATCGAAACGCTGCCGCCGCGGTCGGGTTCAAACCTGGGTACTCCTGATCAGTTTCCGAGCCCCCTAACCACTGAGCCACCGCGGCGGGTTTTCCCTCGTAAGGCTCCTCCGGAATTAAATGTGTTCAAGCAGGAACCTCTTTGTCCGGCAACTCCGCTTCTTTTTCTGATGCATGGATATTCCAACAGAATCTGCAGCCCATACTATATAATACGTTTTCGGCCACATAAATCCAACATGGACCTTTTTGTTGATGGTCAATATTTTTCTCACACTACAGGTTCAATGCATCCCAGTCAATGTTACCGTTCAAGCATCGTTTTTTGTTTTCATTATTGCCCTGAATTCGATAATACAGGTTATGATTCGATAAGCAATAAATGGCAGCTTACCACAGAAAGAAAATAATGCGCTTATGGTTGAATTGGTTGATCGCGGGTCTTAAACTCGGGAAGCTGAAGCCTCGGTTCCCGGCTTGCCTAGACGATCACTGGGTTTTTCAGCGCTATTAACTGACGAGCGGTGACGAGACGTTTTTGAATACGACACATCTGGAGCCAAGAAACTTCGCCTGAGTTAGGAGGATGTGCTTGGCTAGGATTACGGCCAACCACGCCCACAACCATTTCTTGCGCAGCGAGGACTGATGAGACGATGGGTGCCTTTTCTTTGTTTTTTTTCTGCCCCTGAATCACCGCATGCATCACGTAGTCTTGTGATGACAGTAAGCAAGCGGTGGTAGTGTGCAAGGCAGCCTGCATTGTTTAATGCTGAAGAAAACAATGAGCATTGAATCTATAGACAGCATCAAAACCGTAGCTCGAGCGGCAGAATATTTGGAGAGCCGGAAGATTTCCCCAAGCCTGACAGACGCAAGCGGCGTTTCGTGTTCACCAGACAGCTACCAAGATCGTGGGCTGTCATCGCCGAAAGGCTGTCGGAAGCCAACGGAAGCAGCAGCAGCCGTTGGTTCGCACTTTTCGACACAAGCGAAATAAGCAAACGCGTGCACAGAATGAGATAATGTGTACAGGGATGCAAAAGGACAGGAAACATTCGAATTGGACATTGGACAGAAACACTTGCCCAACGGGCCCATAGCCGCAGGCTTCGTATACGATGCACGAAGAAACGAAGAAAGTCGATGTGCATAACAGACGCCTCAGCAACCAGCTGGCTCTTGCGAAACAGACCGCAAACGCAGGTAATTGAATAAGCGCAGCAGGCTAGGTGGTTGGTCTCTACGCTGACAGACTGCAGGGCAGTACGTCCGCGGTTCGCATCTTTTTTTTTCTTTCCACTTTTGTAATCTTTAAAAAGCTATTTTCTTTATACATCTTTTTTTATGTTCTTTTATTTTTCACGCTACTGCAGCCGCGCATTTTCTCACGTTTTCATTATACCGCCTTCTAATGTTGCACATAGAGATGAGCATTCTTTTTACCTAGCCTCCGGTTTGCCTTGCGCAAGGCTATTCGTCTTGCCTCTCCTATCTAGCTGAGCCAAGCCGCTATCAGATCCGAAGCTGTTGCCCCAGGTGCAGCTCGCTTTTGCAGCAGGCCATTTTTTTTTCCCCGGAGAGAACCGCACTGTGGCCGAAACTGGCTTCAGAAGCTAATCGAATGAAAATAAGAGCAACGTTCCTGCGCCGTTATCTCTCTACCGATGAGCAACGGTGTTCTTCTTGCTATTATTTCTAAGTGCCTTGCTGTGTTCGGGGTATAAAAATACGAGTAACGGTGCTGCTGCACGATTCAACTGACTCACTCGTGCCAGAAACGCGGTTACTTTGTATACCCTATTCTATGTGCTGCAGAAAGCGTACGCTAAAAAGTTGTTCCAAATGATAGTGTATGAGGAAAATAACGCGCATCTTTCATTGCGAAAGCGCTACTCCAGATGTACAGCCTTTGTCAAAAGTAACCAGGCTGCATCGTCTGCTTCTCGTTCGAACAGTAGAGCCCTTTCGGCTTCCCTAAAGATCAAGATCTCGGAAGGAGAGGACAAGGATTCTCCTTACCATACAGAGATTTAGAGCTTGAGGGCTGGCATAATAGCTTCAATATATGACTGAGAAGCAAACCCCACCAGCCTAGTTACTTTTGGCAAAGACTGTACCAACCCCATGGAAGAATATTGTCGTCTTGTCTTGTGCTCCGAACTTTCCTGAGCTTACCCGAATAACTAACCTGATCTTATACGAGTTATTCGGGTAAGTGGCCGAGTAAACTGCAGCCAATGGGAAGAAGCGTCGTCACAACCTACTCTGGCAGGTGCCTGTTAAATTAATGATTGGTCGCGAGGGGTTGCTCGGCAAGAGCAACATGAGTCGCACAATCCCTACCAGTGGCTGTGATAGAAACAGCCACCTGTCAGTGCTGCAGTGACGCATCGACTTAACCGCTGCGCCACTGAGCGTGTAGTGGTATGAGGACTCGCTGCCGTCTATGAATGTTAAGTAGAGAATGACCAATTCTGCCTGTATGTGCATTAACCCTTTACGATATCGCGTCATACCCTTAAGGCGGAGCTTAAGTGTCTCCTCCAACTGAAGAAAGAACACCTGCTTTCGAAAGTCGACTAGGTTTAACCGCGTTAAATCCCTACCCCTTTAAGGTTTTACCCTAAAAAAGCACGCATCTTTTCCTGAGCCGGAAGTGCATTATCCGCAGGAGCTGAAATGCCAAGCCAGCCACAGATAGCGGAACATAGTCTTGCGCGTCATAGCCTGAGAGTGTGATGTGGTATCGGTTATCAGCCTTCTTAGACTGGGAACTCTAAGCCCGAGCTTGCATTACACCACAGTCAGGAACCGCCCATACAAACACTTTTACCTGGTCGTGTTGTACCGCACGCGAGTCGCAAAAAGAGAATCATAATGGGAAAGTACGAACCCGGATTAATTTGTTTTCTCTTGAAGGCGGTGTAGTGATTTTTCCACAGCTTATAAAACAAGCACATTCTATGGTATGATTACAAAAAATGGCCGCAATACAACAACCATATAGGAGTTTTAAGCGTGTTATAATCGTTTCGTTCGAAAATCGCTGGCACCAAAATGACTGGCTCAAGTTTTTTTTTTTTGAGATGCAGAGACCTTGACGAGCAGATATTCATCGCAGGGTCTTGGCTCAAGATCCTTCTTTGTTACTTTTCTGTAACTCCTCCCAATGTTTACGCATACGCGGGTTTCGACAGCGCTTGTGCCTTCAATGTCACCGAACGTGAAATGGGCGGGGCATGTTTGCCGCGAAAATCTCCGCAATTAAGTGATAGCGACACGAATGAAAAAAATCTAAATATAAAGCCTTCAAAACATTTCACACACAAAAAAAAACAGGGTCAGAGAGCTTAGAACGTCGCTAGGAGGACGCGTTTGTTTCACGCTGTGTTTCACGCTGTTTCCCGTTGTCACCGTTGTTTCCTGTACGGTTGCGTATGCACATAGTAGGAACATTTATTGGTCGGTGGTGTGTACTTTACTCGACTGGCAATAAAGAGTGCTTATGAAAGCAATGGTGAAAACTTTCTCTTAAGATCATGGAGTAGAAATCAGATGCCCTAATCGTTATAGAAGTAACTTACGTAACTGATTTACGTGTCGGTAACAAATCGTAGAAGTTAAAGCTATGACCTCTTCAGAGAAAAAAATGTTACACTCTAATCACAAAGGAACTAAATCTGTCCTCTAGAGCACTCCCTCTTCTAAAAGAGAGTGCGCTAGAGGAGAGCTTACTCCCTTATTACACCCATATAGGTGTATTCGTGTTTATAGTGTAGACAGAGGAACAAATAAGCAAATTACTCGTAAGTATTATTTCCGGTTTTCACGCCCAATGCCTTTATTCTGTGATGCCGAAGGCTGAGTGTAAGTAGCACCGCTGTGAAGAGCGGCTAATTTCATCGGTAAAAATCCTTGCAAATTCGACTGCGATAGTATTATAAATCAGATCTTCGCTGCTTTCCCTACCACCTCTATACTTAGCCGACTCAGCATGACGTGGCTACTCACGTGGCATGACGTAGAAAAGCAGTCTGGTAATCCCGGCAGTTGATAAAAACGTTTTTAAAGTGGCATAGCCAATATCTGAAGTAAATTGGCAGATATGGTCCTTGATATCTGGTCAGTGCTCGTGAACACACTTCCAGTATTGGCCAGATTTCATGATCTGCACGGCCTCAAGTGAATCAGTCGGAGGTGCATGTTCGCTGTACGTATGTTTTAGTGCAAATAGAATACTTGTATATTGTACCTCTTCCTTCCCCCCCATCCTTTTTTCCTGTCCCCTCCCCACATTCATTCCATTTCTCCAGTCTGCCTGCTATCCATTTATTTCCGCTGCCCGAGCTCAGGTGCTTCCCGTAGCGATGCCAGATGCCGGGGCTAGCAAAAATTTTTACCTTCCTTTTGCTATTATTATTATTCTTTAAAAATCAACTGCTGCTACTACTACTACTACTACTACTACTACTACTACTACTACTACTACTACTACTACTACTGCTGCCACTACTACCACTACAGCTACTGCCACTACTACCACTACCACTGCTGCTACTACCACTACCGCTACTGCTCCTACCACTACTACTACTAATACTGCTACTGCTACCACTACTACTATTATACTACTACTGCTACTACCACTACTACTACTACTACTACTACTACTACTACTACTTCCACTACCACTACTACCACTACTACTACTACTGATGATGATGGATTTTTACGGCGCAAGGGCGACTATGGGCAAAGAGCGCCATGACTACTACTACTACTGCTACTACTACTACTACTACTACTACTACTACTACTACTACTACTACTACTACTACTAC